>JBBPBX010019644.1:30142-42785 GCA_038048925.1 Garcialebias charrua | reverse complement strand
CTGGCGCGGCGGTGACGTCCCTTGCCGTAAAGGCGTGAGTATATTCCTTCAGGTAATCGCACGGGGGTGCAATTCCCATAGCAAGTATGTTGCACCGAGAGACCAACTGAAAGGGAACAGATTAATTATTAGCAGAGAATTAAAAACAGAAAGTGAAGTAGCCTGCCTAATGTTGGGGGGCAGATTGTTCCAAAGTTTGGGGTCCATGACTGAAAAAGTCCAATCTCCTCTGAGCTTTGGTCTTGTTTTTGGAACAGCCATAATCTGCTGATTGGATGATCTCAGCGCCCAGAAGGAACACAAGGTTCCAGGAGCTCAGAGAGATAAGAGGATGCAAGGCCATTTATGCACTTAAAGGTCAACAGGAGAATTTTAAAATCAATTCTGGTACATACAGGGAGCCAGTGAAGGGAGGACAAAACTGATGTAATGTATTGAAACCTACAAGTTCCTGTTAAGAGCCAAGCTGTAGCATTCTGGACGAGCTGGAGAAGCAAAATGGAGACCAGACTGACCCCAACACAGAGCACAGTAGTCCAGTCAGGTAGAGATAAAGGCATGGACTAGTTTTTCAGTGTGGCATGAAGGATTTACATCTTTTTCCTGGCTTTTCTATGGAAAACTTTATTTAAGTTGTCTAATCTTTTAACTGGCAGCTGCATTTTAAAATCATTTATTTTCTACTGTAAAAAAAAAACATACTGTAAACCAGTAATTTTGTTTGTGTGTCTCTTTAGCATCAAGCCTATGAGTTTCAGTTCGGAGCAGCTTATGCCTGGATGATGTGCGTCTTCACTGTGGTTATGACCTACAGCATTACGTGCCCGATCATCGTCCCGTTCGGTGAGTGCTGCTGTTTCACTCTGGATCGCTCCTGTTTCAAATCAAGACAGTTTGCTGATGAAACGATAGAGGACGATCACATCCAGGGGTTCTGGTCTGTAGGCTTATTGACAAGACTTAACTGGATTAGTTCTGCTGATTTCCTTGTCTTTCATCTCTGTGCAGGGTTAATGTACATGCTACTCAAGCACCTGGCGGACAGGTACAACATGTACTACGCCTACCTGCCGACCAAACTGGACAAGAAAATCCATTCTGGAGCCGTCAACCAAGTGGTGGCTGCACCAATTCTCTGCCTCTTTTGGCTTCTTTTCTTTTCCACTGTTCGTTCTGGTAAGAAAACGGCTCCATCTACTGGACAAATTGCTATATAATGACCAAATATTAATTTTATTTTCCTCTTTGTTTTGAATATAAAAGCAAACACATACCGTACAATAAGTCTTGTTGTTTTCTTTCACGCAGGGTTCTCTGCTGCAACATCCAAGTTTACATTTGCGATTCTGATCATCACCATCATAATTTGCCTGTCTCATGTCTGCTTTGGACATTTTAAATATTTAAGTGCCCACAACTATAAGGTAATTTTCTAAATACTGCTCGTCTGGGTTCTTTGTTGAAAACCGGTTTCTATTGAAACTGAGTCCTCATGACTCACTGAGACTAGCCTGTATGAATAAAGGTTGAATTAATATATATTGATGCTTACGGGTATGTTGTTTTTGTTTTCTGCATCAGATTGACCAGGAGGTGGATGGGATGGAGAACGGAAGATCGATGCGTCCCTCTTCTGCAAACAAGGTAATTGTAAATAAAAGTTAGTTTTATTTTAATTATTATGTATCTGAGTGTTAAATATTAGTCGGAGGCAGAATAAAGTAAAGTAGTCTCCCCTTGTTTATCACGGGGGATCTGTACCATGAAGCCCTGTGATAAGTGGAAAAACAGTGAAGTAGGAATGGTAGTATAAGTAGTAAATACAGTAGTAGTTTATTTTAGTATATATACATACATATCTATCTATCATCTATATATATATATATATATATATATATATATATAAATGACTCTCTAAAGCTAAAGTTTGTGTAAATGAGACATTAAAAAATATGTTTGAAACAAATGTTAAATATAAAATAGTGGGAGAACTTTTCATTACATTAGAAGTGAAAATGCGTACTGCTACCCCTTAACAAAGACATTTCTGTTTTGTTAAATAAACAAGGACATAACTGTGGGATCCATGTCAGAGTCTGAAGCTTTAAAACTAAACCTATTTATTTATTTACAAAATATCCTCATGTGCTGACAAAAACTCAATTTATTCTATCAGGAGTAAACCAGAAAACATACAAGTAACTGGGTGGAAATGTGAGCAAAGATGTGGAGAAAGTTGCTTTCTTTTATAAAATAAAACACAATAAAAACACATTTTAAGCATAGAACATTTTGTTCATATGTTTTAATAACAAAATGAAAAAAGTTTCAGCAGTATTTAATATTTATGTTGAATATTCATTTTTACCATATTGTCATCTTTTTTCTTCCTAAAACATTTTTTAAAAAATGTTCTCTTGACCTTTTTTTAACGTTATTTTATCTCCTCTCTCACAGCAAATGTATATTGCTCAAGTGCTTCAAGATCCGAACTCAGAAGAAGGTGGATCAGGCAGCGGAGAGGACGATGGCCAGGGGTCCTCGCAGGACGAGGAAATCATTAACGTGCAAAATGGCCTGAACGGGGACTTCCAGTCTGGCGAGGACAGCCTCATCGAAAATGAGGTGCGGAACTGATCCCGCCCAGGACCGGAGATCGGGATTAACTTGATGAGTGCACTGAATTTATGTGAATTAAACGTGGAACTGAACAAACCGTTCACCACAGCATCTCAACCTCTAAGGGATCCTAACTAACATAAAGCACACGGTCTCCCATGGATTAAAAGGATCATCTCTTAAGGACACTGTCTTCATTGGGTCTCGTCAAACCACCGCTACGACGTTCCTGCAGTGAGGATCTCCTCTGACAATAAGGCAGCCACCTCCGCCTGCCAGCGAGATGCCCCAAACACTGCATACAGACCAACGCAAGAAGACACTAATGCACAAATGAAGTTTTTTTAATTTTATTTTTTGCCTTTTCTTGAAACGGGAGCGAAGTTCTCTTGAGTTTCCTTAACTTTATTGCACTTGAATGAATGAACATGTAAGCTCAAGTTTCACTAAGGTACTGCGGTACAGCATGCAGATTCAAAGGATGGCGTTTTTGTTTTCCCATAATGCTTTGCCAGTGTCTCTGTCTGCAGTAGATGCTCCTCGTGAATTAACAGCTCATAGAGAGGAGATCTCACGTCAGCAGGCGGCTTCGTTTGTGCAGATGTAACGGTCTAAAATCGTTCTTCCAAATTCTTAGAAGCCTTAAAAAAATGATACTAACGCTCCTGGAAGCTTTGACTCTATACAGCTCTAAAACTCTAAATTTGTAAAGTAGCCTCTTTTTTTTGACTTGGTATTTATTTGTAGGCATGACTTTTTAAAATACTATATAGTTTGATAAACCCCTAAACTGTGGAAGAAGATGAACGGTAGTTTGGCAAACCACTGATAAAATGGTCTTATTTTACTGGTTTCAGTCTGAGCCTGTGTTGGGACTGCTGCTATGGGACTGCTGCTACTGATGCTTACCCCCCTTGCATGGGGTCACCTGTGAACTGGTGGTTGAGAGTCTGTGGATCTTTTTGTGTAGAAGGGAGAGAAAGGCCTTTTTCTTGACAGCATGACTGGTTGGTCATCTTTTTGGTTTCAGCTCTCGTTAATGTTTACATCACCTTGCAGCGATTTTTGTCATAAGCATTAGGTGACTGCTCATAACTTTATCTTTTGATCCTACCACGTCTCTTTCAGCCCCTTATATTTACACACTTTATCACGTAGGTATCACTGAGCTTTGTTACAAGTTACCATTCGTCAATAATGCCCAAGTAATTGACTCAAATTGAGTTTTTTTTTGTTGTTGTTGCAAAAACATGGTGACGCAAGAGTTTAGCACTTAGAGGTGATGACCACCTTGACGTTCCACATCCTTCCATCCCCCTCTTCATGAAGAACTGAGAAACCAGGAAAGAAAAGGCATGCTCAGTTTGCTGCTTCCTGCGTCATCGTCAAAATATTTGTTTCTTCAGTGTTAACGCTGCTGCCTTATCAGCGGCATGCACTTTAGTCCACACATGATTGTAGCGCATGCAGGTTTACAGTTGAATCCATTCACGATGAGCCTCATCTGTTTCTTTTCTTTTAACCAAAATACAAGGATCGACAAAAAAAAAAAGAAAAGGCAATGTGAAACGGTCATCGCCTTGCTCAGGATTTCCAAACTTTTTTTTTTAAATCTTATTTTCTTCCTGGTGAAGACAACGATAAGAGCTGCCGCATTAACCTTAATATAAATGGTGAATAAATCAAAGCTACTACTAATCATTGTTGGAAATAATGTACTAAACTTGCCGTCACGTGTATGATTGACTTGAGGAGCTCGCCACACTATAGAGAAATGTTGGTCTCCGGTGCTCCTCCAGTCATGATTAGGTGACTCCATCTGAACGCCTCACGTCTGACACGTCTGTAAATCTTTGAATGTTTCCCGTCAAACTTCCAAATCCTGTCTAGCCTTTGATAAAGATGTCTCACGGCTTCTGCTTTTCTGCACTGAATGTAAATTTATACCACAAGTTGTTTTTTCCTAGAAGAGCGTGGCCTATAAGTCATAATGTGACCGCTGTATTTTCACAGCTTAGGGAAAACGAAAAAGTTTCTCGTGCGATTTAGGAATTGAACTTTTTATACTGTAACAGAAGTAACTGGTGTCCAGTCTAACGTCTTGGCATTTCATTTGAGCGGATGCGCTTGTGAAGCTTTCAGATAGTTTTTTGGGGAAGAGAATTCCAAGTCTAGTTGAATCTTTTTTTGTTGTTGTTTTAAGTTTTAATTCTAATTCATTAATTCTGTATAGACAGCCAGAATAACTGGAAACACATACATTGTTTTTGTAAACAAACAAGCTAACATGTTGTTTTGTGTCTACTGTATTCAGAAAAAGTAGTAAAATGTCTAAAAACTACACAGTTGAAATGTGTCATTCTGACTTTTTTTTTTTTTTTTTACATTGTTTTCTGTTATACCAGCACATTTTGTTTACCGTATTTTTTGGACTATAAGGCGCATTAGGCGAAACAAAACAGATAAGTCAAATTTTATTAAACTCATTCACAGTAAAGGCTGGGGCAAAGCTCCGCGCTCGAGTGAGCGAGGCGCGAGCGAGGCGCCCCGCTGTGTGTGCGCCGTGCGAGCCCCGCTTGCACAAGCCTTTGAACGCTCGTGCAAACGTACGCGGTCGTAAAAAAAAGAGCTTTGTGCGTTCGCGCGAGTGTTCAAAGGCTTGTGCAAGCGGCGCTCGCACGGCGCACCCACAGCGGGACGCCGCGCTCGCTCGAGCGCGGAGCTTTGCCCCAGCCTTAACTCAACATTGTTCAGTTGTACCACATAGAATCAGTTTGAGGTCAGTAAGCACAACCAGAATTAATACATAAAGCGCACCTGATTATAAGGCTCTGTTACGTCCACCAAGGGTACAACATATTAAAGGAGGACACGAGACACACATAAGAGGGTTCAACATTCAATTTACTAAAAAAGGCTGATGCTTCCTGGAGGGGAAAAAAAAGGGATAAAAACCAGGAACCCCCAGTTCCGTGTCCACCAAAATACAAAAACCCAAAGTAATAACTTACAGGTGGACCTGGTGAGCCAGCCAAACCAAAAGGTACAGCAGCGGGTCAACCCTATACAGGGCCGTCGAAGCCACTGCTGATACCAGACTAAAGCTACAAATAAAAAAATAAAAATAAAAAATCACTACAAAAGAATAAAAATAAAAATCGTTAAAAAATTTTTTTTTTTTTACCTGTGGTGGCTGATGCTACTGGCTGCAGGCCACAGCTCCAGGATGAAGAGAAAAAAACAAGGTAACAAAAAAAAAAGGCTCCAGAATTAAACGGGCAGCAAAAAAAAAAAGTAGTCCAAACCAGAGGAGTCAAAAAACGGTGCATCTGTGAGAGGAAGCTCAAAAGTGCGGGAGCCAGAGAGGAGCAACATATAGAAAGGGAAGGGGCATGGAGAGAAGAGCTCCCTGGGACCAGCCTTATGAGGCAGAAAAGGCCCCAGCCCCAAAACAAAGGCTAATCAGCCAACCTAAAAACCCAAGGACAAAATAATAGAGCCAATGTGCCCCAGGCACATAACTCACTGTTGATATTTGAGAAAATTAAAGGATTTTACGTGCGCCTTATACATTAGTCAGAAAAATACAGGTACCTTTCTTCATTTCCCAATCCTTTCTAAAAATGTTTTGTTGAACAGAAATACTGTACTGTTTGAAAGAAATTACATCCTTAAAACCATTTGTTTGAACACATACCTCCTCACTCCTATTTTCAACTCCCAAGGAATTTTTTTTCCTAAACAATCTTTTTCCCTACAGGAACCGCACCTGTTGGCATCCATCGAACAATCAGAACATTGTCTTAATCATGTACTGTGTTTTTCGAACTATATGGCGCACCAGATTATAAGACGCATTAGGTGAAACAAAACAGAGAAGTCAAATTTTATTCAACTCATTCACAATAACTCAACATTGTTCAGTTGTACCACATAGAATCAGTTTGAGGTCAGTAAGCACAACCAGAATTAATACATAAGGCGCATCCGTATTATAAGGCTCACTGTCGATTTAAGTATTTTAAGTGCGCCTTATAGTCTAAAAAATACAGTACAGTACAGTACATTTTTCTGGAAGACTTGGTATGTACCAGGGCTATTCAACTGGTGGTCCGCAGGCCAAATCAGGCCCAGAGGTGAGCTCAGTTCGGTCCACCAATGAGTTAATTTTTAAATAAAACTAATTTTAAACTGTAAAACTTAGACAATAACTGCTGCATATTCGGCCCCTGAGCTCTAGGCTTTCAGGCATTGTGCCCCTGAGCAATTTAGTTTAATGGCTCTGGTATATACAGACAAGAGATTTGTTTGTAACCTTTTGTTAAAGAAGGGGAAAAAAAGACAAGTCATTGCGAAAACTTGAAATTTGAATACTAAAAATCAATGAAAATTAATAATTGCTTTTGTATTATGGCTCAATGGAATGGCATAAGGGTGTACACATGTGCTCTTGGCACCAGGACACCCTAGGTCGTAGTTCGATGATCGACTTTGTTGTCGTCTCATCTGATCTGCGGCCGCATGTCCTGGACACTCGGGTGAAGAGAGGGGCGGAGCTGTCAACTGACCACTACCTGGTGGTGAGTTGGCTCCGATGGTGGGGGAGGATGCCGGTCAGACCTGGCAGACCCAAACGTATTGTGAGGGTCTGCTGGGAACGTCTGGCAGAGTCTCCCGTAAGACGGAGCTTTAACTCCCACCTCCGGGAGAGCTTTGAACACGTTCCGAGGGAGGCGGGGGACATTGAGTCCGAGTGGGCCATGTTCCGCGCCTCTATTGTCGAGGCAGCTTATCAGAGTTGTGGCCGCAAGGTTGTTGGTGCCTGTCGTGGTGGCAACCCTCGAACCCGGTGGTGGACACCGGCGGTGAGGGATGCTGTCAAGCTGAAGAAGGAGTCCTATTGGGCCTTTTTGGCCTGTGGGACCCCGGAAGCAGCAGATAGGTACCGGCAGTCCAAGCGGCATGCGGCTCGGGTGGTTGCTGAGGCAAAAACTCGGGCGTGGGAGGAGTTCGGAGAGGCCATGGAGAATGACTTCCGTACGGCTTCGAGGCGATTCTGGTCCACCATCCGGCGTCTCAGGGGGGGAAAGCGGTACGCGACCAACACCATTTATGGTGGGGATGGCGTGCTGTTGACCTCAACTCGGGATGTTGTGAGTCGGTGGGCGGAATACTTCGAAGACCTCCTCAATCCTACTGGCACGTCTTCCACTGAGGAAGCGGAGCCTGGGGACTTTGGGTCGGGCTCTCCAATCTCTGGAGCTGAGGTCACCGAGGTGGTTAAAAAGCTCCGCGGTGGCAGGGCTCCAGGGGTGGATGAGATTCGCCCTGAGTTCCTTAGGGCTCTGGATGTTGTGGGGTTGTGTTGGCTTACGCGACTCTGCAATATCGCGTGGACATCGGGGGCAGTTCCCTTGGATTGGCAGACTGGGGTGGTGGTTCCCCTATTCAAAAAGGGGGACCGTAGGGTGTGTTCCAACTATAGGGGGATCACACTCTTAAGCCTCCCTGGTAAGGTCTATTCAGGGGTTCTGGAGAGGAGGGTCCGTCGGATAGTCGAACCTCGGATTCAGGAGGAGCAGTGTGGTTTTCGTGCTGGTCGTGGAACACTGGACCAGCTCTACACCCTCAACAGGGTCCTGGAGGGCGCGTGGGAGTTTGCCCAACCAGTTTACATGTGCTTTGTGGACTTGGAAAAGGCATTCGACCGCGTCCCTCGGGGGGTTCTGTGGGGGGTACTCCGGGAGTATGGGGTACCAGGCCCATTGATATGGGCTGTTAGGTCCCTGTACGACCGGTGTCAGAGCTTGGTCCGCATTGCCGGCAGTAAGTCAGGCTCGTTTCCAGTGAGAGTTGGACTCCGCCAAGGTTGCCCTTTGTCACCGATTCTGTTCATAACTTTTATGGACAGAATTTCTAGGCGCAGCCAAGGTGTTGAGAGGATCCGTTTTGGTGGCCTTAGAATCGCTTCTCTGTTTTTTGCAGATGATGTGGTCCTATTGGCTTCATCAGATCGTGATCTACAGCTTTCGCTGGAGCGGTTTGCAGCCGAGTGTGATGCGGCCGGGATGAGGATCAGTTCCTCCAAATCCGAGGCCATGGTCTTGAGCCGGAAAAGGGTAGCATGCCCTCTCCGGGTCGGGGATGAGGTCCTGCCCCAAGTGGAGGAGTTTAAGTATCTCGGGGTCTTGTTCACGAATGAGGGAAAACTGGAGCGTGAGATCGATAGGCGGATAGGTGCAGCATCCGCAGTGAAGCGGGCTCTGTACCGGTCTGTCGTGGTGAAGAGAGAGCTGAGTCGAAAGGCAAAGCTCTCAATTTACCGATCGATCTACGTTCCCACCCTCATCTATGGTCATGAGCTTTGGGTTGTGACCGAAAGAACGAGATCTCGGATACAAGCGGCTGAAATGAGTTTTCTCCGCAGGGTGTCTGGACTCTCCCTTAGAGATAGGGTGAGAAGCTCAGTCATCCGGGAGGGACTCGGAGTAGAGCCGCTGCTTCTCCACATCGAGAGGAGCCAGTTGAGGTGGCTCGGGCATCTGGTTAGGATGCCTCCTGGACGCCTCCCTGGTGAGGTGTTCCGGGCATGTCCCACCGGGAGGAGGCCCAGAGGAAGACCCAGGACACGCTGGAGGGACTATGTTTCTCGGCTGGCCTGGGAACGCCTTGGGATTCCCCCAGAGGAGCTGCTCCATGTGGCTGGGGAGAGGGAAGTCTGGGCCTCCCTACTTAGGCTGCTACCCCCGCGACCCGACCCCGGATAAGCGGACGAAAATGGATGGAATGGATGGATGGAATAAAAAGTGGCCTTTAAGGATGGTACTCCTAGAAATTATTTAAAATAGTTTGACTATAGGAACATTGACCAAATGATACTGTTTTTAAAAATCTCGGGTCATATCTCGAATCATAACCCTGGTGATGAAAAGAGTCAACAGGAAGCTACAGAGGAGTAAATGTCAAATATTTTCTATGACAATGACATTATAATTAAGACCAAGAGACAGCCGAGTCCTGCTGAGGTTCTTGTTTGAGCTGAAAACCTCAGTTTGATACCCAGGCCAACAAAATATGCCGCATCACAGGTTGATGACAAAACCCCACTTTGAACATTTTGACAGCTGTTGAAACAAATATGACCAGCTTAGAGAAGAGACGTTTTACAAAACAACTGGAAAGAGATGACTTATAAACTAAACCGAAGATACTTGGATTTCCTCGAACAGAAGTTCATTGAATAAAATAAATAAACTACCGGTAATATGGTGATACGGTACCGTATATGTATTAGAATGGATTTTTAATCTGATATATTGGTCTTAAAAAAAAAACACAAATCCAGCTGAGGAATGGACATCCATTCAACCTTTATTTGAACAGGTTAGTCGGCAACAGTGGAGAACGACAATAGACATTCACAAATGATTCATAGAAGTTCAAGTTTTTTTCTTCCTTTTTACAATTAAAAACAAAATGATAATTGAAAGGAAAAAGAATCGTAGTGAAAAACCGCTAGATTACGAGACGTCGTAAAATGCCAATAACAGGAACATGTCTGCATTGGTGCTCGCCAGGAACTTAGCAGATGTCTGAAAGCCACTTACAGAGGTCAAGTTCGAGAGCTTCAAATCCTCCTGCACTCAAGGAATGAAAGGGTTAGTTTGTAAGGAATGGACATAAACGGGTTAGTTTGTAAGGAATGGACATGAACGGGTTAGTTGGTAAGGAATGGACATGAACGGGTTAGTTTGTAAGGAATGGACATGAACAGGTTAGTTTGTAAGGAATGGACATGAACGGGTTAGTTTGTAAGGAATGGACATGAACGGGTTAGTTTGTAAGGAATGGACATGAAGGAGTTCGTTTGTAAGGAATGGACATAAATGAGTTAGTTTGTAAGGAATGTACATGAACGGGTTAGTTTGTAAGGAATGTACATGAACGGGTTAGTTTGTGAGGAATGGACATGAACGAGTTAGTTAGTTTGTAAGGAATGGACATGAACGGGTTAGTTTGTAAGGAATGTACATGAACGGGTTAGTTTGTGAGGAATGGACATGAACGAGTTAGTTAGTTTGTAAGGAATGGACGTGAAGGGGTTAGAGTTAGTTTGTAAGGAATGGACATGAACGGGTTAGTTTGTAAGGAATGGACATGAATGAGTTAGTTTGTAAGGAATGTACATGAACGGGTTAGTTTGTGAGGAATGGACATGAACGGGTTATTTTGTAAGGAATGGACATGAACGGGTTAGTTTGTAAGGATGTTAACTTAACAGAGATCTAGTCAAGACTCACATGTTCAAAAGAGGTTCCCTGAAATTATTGTAGGTCCTTTTGTGGCAGAGCTGAAAAGCAGTTGAAAAGGATGTGTGGATGATGGAGTGAATGAAGGGTAAGTTCATTTTCATGGTAAAGAAATCCTTTCTGACAATTGATACTCTAAAGTTTTGGTTACGGGGTGTACATGTGACAAACTACTGAGCAATGTCTGCTCAAACTAACCCGTTCATGTCCATTCCTTACAAACTAACCCTTTCATGTCCATTCCTTACAAACTAACCCGTTCATGTCCATTCCTTACAAACTAACCCGTTCATGTCCATTCCTTACAAACTAATTTGTAAGGAATGGACATGAATGAGTTAGTTTGTAAGGAATGGACATGAACGGGTTAGTTTGTAAGGAATGGACATGAAAGGGTTAGTAAGGAATGGACATGAACGGGTTAGTTTGTAAGGAATGAACATGAACGGGTTAGTTTGTAAGGAATGGACATGAAGGAGTTAGTTTGTAAGGAATGGACATAAATGAGTTAGTTTGTAAGGAATGTACATGAATGGGTTAGTTTGTGAGGAATGGACATGAACGGGTTAAGTTAAAATAGCAGACTGGATGTTTGAAGGAAAGTGATGCTTTAAATCATTGTTTTTCCTCTAATCTATAAAGTTATTTGGGACAAAATTGTGCCGTCATCATTATTTGGTGCAAATGGGCTTCATTAGAATGCTACTACTGTACTGTAGTACAATTGCACCTAACTCAATAGTTTATTGGATCATAACTTCAAGAGAGGTGCAATAGTTGAGAAAAAAAGCTTCAAGGAACCCAAGAAAGTGCAGTGAGCAACGGGATGTTGAAAGTTGATTCAGTTATTGTTTTCAGATTAATTTGCCTGAGTCCAGAGGGAGGATCAATGGAATACTCTCATTAGGACCACGTGTTCAATGAAGAGCAGGATGCCCTCACAGATAATCCAAAAGCTATATGCCTTCAAAATTACGTATAACCTTATGAATTAATTAAAAATATATATATAAATGTTGTAGACAGTCACAGTTTTATTTTTAGATGAAGTACTTTGTACAATAATTAAAAAGAGCACTGATTCTTTCTGGGATACTTACTTTGTTACAACACCGGGTACGATGGTAGCTGTGTTAAAAAGACTACTGCATAGAGGAAGTTCATGCAGAGGTGGCTCCATACTTTTTATGAGGTGGCCATTTGGGGGGACCACTGAAAATTCTGGGGTGGCACCGGAACCAAAAGCTTTCAAAGACTTTCAGGAGATTTGTTATGTTGTTGCCTTACAAAGGTTATTAGACAAATACGGCAAAATTGGAGTTAGGGAATCACCTTCTGATATAAAGAGGTCAACTTTATTTTATTCATCCATCCATCCATTATCTTTACCCGCTTCTTCCATTTTGGGTCACGGGGGTCGCCGGTGGCGCCCATGTCCAGCAATCACTATGCGAGGGGCGGGGTACACCCTGGACAGGTCGCAAATCCATCACAGGGCCACATAGAGACAAACAACCATTCACGCTCTCACTCACACCTAGGTACAATTTAGAGTTACCAATCAGCCTAACATGCATGTTTTTGATCTGTGGGAGGAAACCGGAGTACCTGGAGAAAACCCACGCATGCACGGAGAGAACATGCAAACTCCACCCAGAAAGGCCCCTGGACCGAGATTTGAACCAGGGACCTGCTCGCTGAGAGGCAGCAGCTCT
>JBBPBX010019644.1:0-19352 GCA_038048925.1 Garcialebias charrua | reverse complement strand
CATCCATCCATCCATCCATCCATCCATCCATTTTCTTCCGCTTATCCGGGGTCGGGTCGCGGGGGTAGCAGCCTAAGTAGGGAGGCCCAGACTTCCCTCTCCCCAGCCACTTGGAGCAGCTCCTCTGGGGGAATCCCAAGGCGTTCCCAGGCCAGCCGAGAAACATAGTCCCTCCAGCGTGTCCTGGGTCTTCCTCTGGGTCTCCTCCCGGTGGGACATGCCCGGAACACCTCACCAGGGAGGCGTCCAGGAGGCATCCTAACCAGATGCCCGAGCCACCTCAACTGGCTCCTCTCGATGTGGAGAAGCAGCGGCTCTACTCCGAGTCCCTCCCGGATGACTGAGCTTCTCACCCTATCTCTAAGGGAGAGTGCAGAGAGCCTGGAGAAAGGCAAAACACCCTGATGTTTTTAATTAAGCATTGACTGCTTATATACGTAGTTATTAATGGTTGGCAGACACGTGCGGCCGAATAAAAGAGCAGAAGATCAGAGCTGAGGGGATGTTTGTCCTTTCACAGCCGTCCTTCTGCATTCTGCATTATTCAGACATGGACCCTGCTCTGACATGTCTGCTTTGGGATCTTACCTGTTTGGGTCGTCGGCTGTGCGTGTCCGCTGAGTGCAGTGGCGGAATGAACGTCCATTTGGGTGATGGGTCGCTGGCAGTATAGTCCCATCTGAAGTTTAACTGAACTTTATTTCACCTCTTTCAAGGACGGTCAGCTCGCAGTGAAATGGCTGTGTGCGGATGATGGTAGTATGGCAAGCCATGTTGCCATATAATTGGATTGCGGCTGATTTGCTGTTGCAATCAAAAGCCCGACACTGACCTGGCCTGCCCATCCAGCACATTATCATAATAATAATAATAATAATAATAATAATAATAATGAATTCAATTTATACCGCACTTTTCATTAATAAAAATCTCAAAGTGCCCGGGTTAGAAATGACAGCTCTACTTTGGTTGACTAGTATAACTTCTCCAACTAAAAAAGTAAAGTGTACTGGTTGGTAAACATTTTTTACTAGTATGATGGTTTGTAGGCTCAATCATCCAGGTAGATAACACAAAAAAGGTTAAATCATTTCATCTGGACCAGTTTCTTTAAGGAAGAAACGTTTTGTCTTCCATCCTGAAAACTTCATCAGTGTGTGGCCTGCCAACCAGATCTGTCCCATAAGAAGCCTTCATTGCTGTATTTCAAGCCAACCTCCTGTTGGACTCCCAGAAGCTGGTTTTTAACGCATGCAAAAGGACCCATCTGTCCCAAACACTCAATCTTGATTAACAATCAAATGCTTTAGGCAAGAAGGCCGATGCTACTCACAGAAACAGCCTGAAGACACCGAGGCCAAAATGGTTCAGAATGGTTTGTAGGCTCAATCATCCAGGCTACTTATGGGACAGATCTGGTTGGCAGGCCACACACTGATGAAGTTTTTTGGATGGAAGACGACACGTTTCTCCCTTAAAGAAACTGGTCCAGAGGAAATTATTTAACCTTTTTTGTGTTACTAGTATGAGTTTTTGTGAAACTAATGTGATGTAGTTGAAACTAAGTAGTGAAAAGGCTTGCTAGTTAGTATATGGAATAAATACACAAAGAGCTTGCCATGTGACCTGGTTATTTTTCTTGCCTTTCAGGCGCCTGCAGCTTTTGGTCTGGTTTCCTTTCTGATGCACGCTGGCCTCGAGAAGAAACACATTCAGGGACATTTACTGGCCTTCTCAGCTGCAGCTCCGGTAGTTGCCATCAGCACTTACTTCATCTTGCACTCAGTAAGAACTCACCTTCTCATATATTCAGCCTCAGCAACTGGTTCTGCTTTATTTAACTTTTATTTAACGTCATGTTGTTCTGTCCACAGTCTGGAAATTCTGCTGAGAACCAGCTCAGTGCCACAGGCGTGGGCATGCTCTTCTCAGCTGGGACTTTCCTCTACGTGGCCACCGTGCATGTTCTCCCTGAAATCAGCAACAGCCGGAAAGAAGAGCCGCTCTCTGACCTCCAGGAGCTCCGCGAAGCCGAGAGCCACAGGCAGCGGCACCTGGGGCTCCTGGAGAGCCTCACGCTCATCCTCGGCGTGGGTCTTCCGGTCATGTTGGCCTTCGGACTGCACGATGACTAAAAAGAAACTTTAGTGCGATCTCGACTGAAACACATCCTTTTGTGTTTCCATCAAAGATTTTAGTTCTGCGACGGCAGCGCTTAAATGTGGGGTTCCGCAGGGGTCCATCCTGGGTCCTCTCCTATTCTCTTTATACCTGTTGCCACTTGGTGCTATTTTCCGGAAACACAACATATCTTTTCACTTCTACGCCGATGACTGTCAAATTTACTTCCCCCTAAGACACAATGGTACATGCTCTATTCAACCTCTGCTCGACTGCCTGGCTGACATCAGGGACTGGACGGCTTTAAATTTCTTAAGTTTCAATGAAAAGAAGTCTGAAGCCATGTTGTTCCCTCCCAATGACACAATCTCGAACCACTGCATCGACCTTTCTGCTCTAGCCCTGTCAGAAAAACAAAAAGTCACAAATCTGGGAGTGATAATGGATCCTTCCATGAAACTCAACAGTCATGTAAACATGATCGTTAAATCCTGTTTTTTCCAGCTGAGGCGACTGTCTAAGCTGAAGCCCATATTATCCAAAAATAACCTGGAGACAGTAATTCACGCATTTATTACATCTAGGCTTGATTACTGCAATTCACTCCTGTTTGGTATCAGTCAGACCACCATTGCACGATTACAACTGGTCCAGAACGCAGCAGCCCGATTTTTAACCAGTACAGGCAAAAGAGAGCACATTACACCAGTCTTGGCCTCCCTGCACTGGCTACCGGTTCATCTTCGAATCCAGTTCAAAATTCTCCTGTATGTCTACAAATCGCTGAACAGTCTCGCCCCCCCCATCTCTCTGATTTGCTACAACCTTATGTCCCACCACGTTCTCTGAGGTCAGCGGACCAGTTACTTCTCACAGTTCCAGGAACTCGTCTTAAGCGCAGAGGTGACAGGACCTTCTCTGTAGCAGGTCCAAGACTTTGGAATGAGTTACTCTGCTTGTCANAATGTTTGTTACCATGTGGGTGTGTCCTCTGTGGCAGCCATCTTGTGTTTCAGCTAAAGAGGAAGCCCGCCTCAAACCCAGCTCTTATATAGGAAGTGAGCTGATGAGAGCAGGAGTTTGATTGGTGGAGAACTGAAAATCAAAGTATTCAATTACAAGCATAATCTGAATAGTAAATTGTTCATTGTTCATCTGCATATTAAATGTTTGCTCAATATTCCATTAACAATAATTGTTGTTTAGATTGTTTGTGATAATTAACTTTGTTGTCTTTTCCATTCTGGAAGGCTGAGATGACTGGCCAATCTGAATTGAAGGCGGGTCTGACTGGGTATATATATAGGAGTGGACTGCTAAGTGGGCGAGAGTCTCTGATTGAAGGCATGCCATGTTGGGAGCTGATGTTGTCTTTGATGCCTGAAAACATTAAACCAGACGTGTTTGTTGCACAGCAAAACCCAATTGATGTCTCCTCTTTTCCACACCACACCTCTCAGTGTAACAATAAACCTTTGCGTTCGTTGTGCATCACTCAAAATAACTTTTTTTTCCCCAAACTGAAGCCAAATCGCTAAAATGTAGTTTTAATTGGCTAAATTCGACGGATGCGTTTATATTTTTGTCCATTCAATGTACGGTTTGAGCAGAGTTCAGTATCGGACGTGACGTCAGAACGGTAATGCTGACACGTGACCGGAAAATCCGGATTTATGGTCTAAAAAAACGGCGCTAAATTTAAAATATTTTGAGAGGAAATTTCATTCATTGAACATTATTTTAGCAAAAACGGTCAGAGGTCTATCTTAATATTTATATATGTTGTGCCATTTTTTGAAAAGTTAAAAGAACATGTCAGTGGAGCTTTAAAGACCGTGTAAAGTGAATTTCAACATTTTCTTCAATAAACATTATAAA
This sequence comes from Garcialebias charrua, assembly GCA_038048925.1. Taxonomy (NCBI): domain Eukaryota; kingdom Metazoa; phylum Chordata; class Actinopteri; order Cyprinodontiformes; family Rivulidae; genus Garcialebias; species Garcialebias charrua. The sequence continues at coordinate 15,353 of JBBPBX010019644.1, read as the reverse complement.
TGTGATAATTGTAATCTTGTAAATGAGTAAAAAGTCTCAAAATTGTAGCTCAATTAATTTTGGAGTTATAGATCAAACTGTGTATAAACATATTTCTATTTCAGGATTTTTTAGGCGTGGTTTAAATGTGACCGCGTTTCGTCACGCGGTCTTCTTAAGTATAGCCCCACCCCCTGCAGCTCCAGCCGTATAAATGCGTTCTTCGGTGGAGCCGTTCACTCGCTACCGACCGTCTCCCTCAAGTACTCTCACTCCTTTTACGCATGGACTGCAGCCGCTCCATTGTGACATTTCTTTTTTTTTAGCCAAAAGTCAAGTGATCACTTGAAGCTGTCACCATTCGCTTCCTCCTCCGAGGAGGAGGAATGAATGAACTTGTCACGAGTGAACTAAAGTCATGTCCAACGAGGCTGCACCAGGTTCTAAATATTTCCTGGTGTGCAGGTCTGCTGTGTGGGCTGAAGGAGAAGCGCTCCCTGTTTTTAATTTATTTTTTTAAAGTTTTCATGAATATATAAACACAGAAAACCGCTGCGCAGCCCTCTGTCTTTTTTGTCTGCCCCCCCCCGCGCGTGTGTGTGTGTGTGTGTGTGTGTGAGAGCGATCGTGTGGAGCTGAAACGCCGTGACTCCGCTGACACAGATGAGATAACTTATCAACGTGATTACTCTTTTTAATCACCAACACAGACCCCGCATGCGAGGTGACCGGCCAGAACTCAGATAAAAACAGAGCAGGTTTACAGGCTCCTTGTCTGCCTCTCCACACAACAGTCAGCTCAGGGGGCTGCGCTGAAACCACGCCCACGCGCTGACACGCCCCCAGCGTTCTAGAGCAAGGCAAAATCATGTTTTTTCATGATTTTTGAGACTTAATTTTATAAGGAAATCAATGTTTTTAATCAGTCAGATTTATATGGGTGATTAATAACACATATTTATGCCGTGTGACAAAATAAAAACACACATTTAATTTCACTTTACACGGTCTTTAAGCGCAGAGGTGACAGGGCCTTCTCTGTAGCAGGTCCAAGACTTTGGAACGAGTTACCTCTGCTTGTTAGACAGGCCCCCTCCCTCTCGGTTTTCAAATCACATTTAAAAACTTAACTACTATTTCATAGCTTTCAACACCTGATGATCTGTGTTTGAACCTGTTTGCTTCACACAGGTTGGTCGTTATATTTATTATCTGCAACGTTTTTATGTCTATATTCTGATTTTACTTCATTTTGTATGTTGCTTTATGTGTTGTCTGTTGTTTGTTTGTTTGTTTGTACAGCACTTTGGTTGGCCTTGTTGCTGTTTTAAGTGCTCTATAAATAAAATGGTACGGTATGGAAAGAGAGGACTTCCTGTTTGGACCAGTTAGAAGAAGGAAACTTGGAGTATTCTGATTTTCCTGAAACTGAGCGTTGGGTCGCGCCGTTGTTCCTGTACCAACAGAACTTCCCAGTTTGTGTAAGGAACTGGATATTTAATATATTCTCACTTGATGGAAAATCTGTTCCAAGAAAATAATTAAAAAAAGGGACTTTTATTGTTGAAGCTCTGTTGGAACTCTCGCTGGAAAGATTTTCAGAAAGAACTGCATAACAAGAGATGGTCCAAAACAAAGGATATTAATTTATGTTAGGCTGATTGGTAACTCTAAAATGACCCTGGGTGTGAGTGAGACAGGTCCCTCTTGTAAATGAGTCCCCGTGGCTCAATGAGGCTAGCCTGTATAAATAAAGGTTGAATGATTATGCATGTTTGTAGATTTAGTTTGAAAACGAGCTTCAAGTGCACATCTAATAAAGCACGTTGGTTTTAGTGTGAACAGGGAACGACTTCAATTTCTTCTTTTTGTAATAGTCATCACATCTTTTACGAGTCAAACAGCTGTTAGAATGCTACAAGTACACTGATCTAAGTTCAGTTTCTTCTTGAGTGTAAGCCACAAATAAAATAAAATTTAAAATAATGAACACGTTCTACTTTTATAAAAGTCTGTTTTTATTTTATTTTACTTTTTTATGTAACTCTTCAGCTTTGCTCAAGCAGAACAACTTTTAACAAGAACTGTGTTAAAGTCAAAGTCAACTTTATTGTCAGAACTGCAATATGTACAGGACATACACAGGATTGAAATTGCGTTTCTCTCAGTCCCTCGGTGCAACAGTAACCATTTAAACACTAAAACACTGAAACATTTAATAAACATAAGCATAAAATAGTAAAAGTGTAACACTGTCCTGAGTTTTTGCATAGTAGTATAAAAGTATGAAAATTTACACCAACACTAAAACACTAAACATTTAATGAACATAAGCATAAAATGAAATAATAAAAGTGTAATACTGTCCTGAGTTTTTGCGTATAAAAAGTATGAAAAGTATATCTCCCACAGTCCAAAAACATGCATGTTAGGCTGATTGGTGACTCTAAATTGACCCTGGGTGTGAGTGAGACAGGTCCCTCTTGTAAATGAGTCCTTATGGCTCAACGAGGCTAGCCTGTATAAATAAAGTTGAATGAATGAATGTATATCTATAAAATAAACTGAAGGTTCTAGCATTGACATTTGCAAAGAGTGGCAAAGCAGCATATGAGTTAATGTACACAGTATATGTATGAGGTAGTAGTTGATGTTGGTATAGAGGCAAAGTGGCATATGCAGTAAGGCACATTGGGCATCCTTAAATAAGGCTAGTCAGAGAATACTGTATATGTATCAGCAGTAGTGTAGATATAAAAGTAGTGTAAATGTAAACAGTAGTAATAAATGTAAACCGTAGTAATAAATGTAAACAGTAGTAATAAATGTAAACAGTATTAATAAATGTAAACAGTAGTATGACTATAGGCAGTAATGTAATACAAACATTAGTGCAAATATGAGAAGTAGTGCAAACTGAATGAGCACATGACCGAGAGTTTAGTGAATAACCCGTTTGATGACACAGAGTCCAGTGTTAAAATCTTTGTGTTGTGTGGTAATGTGTGAGAAAGTTTTTTGTGTTAAGGCAGTTCAAATGGGAGGGGAGGCAGAGCAGGCAGAGTGTTTAGCATTCTGACTGCCTGATGAACAGAGCTGTCTCTCAGTCTGCTGGTTCGAGCCTGGAGACTCCTCAGTCTCCTCCCTGATGGCAGCAGTCTGAAGCAGCTGTGTAGTGGGTGTGTGGGATCACCTGCCATGCAGTGGGCTTTCCGAGTGAGGCGGTTGCTGTGTAAGTCCTGCAGTGAGGGCAAGGAGGTGCCGACGATCTTCTCAGCTGCTCTCACGATGCGCTGGAGGCTCTTGCGGCAGGATGCAGTACATGCACCAAACCACACCGTGATGCAGCTGGTCAGGACACTTTCTATGGCACCTCTGTAGAAGGTGCACATGATGGGGGTTGAAGCTCCAGCCCTTTTCAGCTTGCGGAGAAAGTAGAGACGCTGGTGAGCCTTCTTGGCCAGTGATGCAGTAACACTGTAAAACACTGCAGAAACCAGCAGCTCGACCAATAGCAGACACGTCAGGAAAACAGACATGTTCCTCAATTCCTTTAAATGCATGACTGTCAAAATAAAGAAAGTGTTTTCATCAGTTTTCACAAAAAACTATGATAAAATTAGATCATAGTATAATAATGGCCAGATTTAAGTCTTTTTGTTGTTATAATTAATCCAAAATAATAAAGTGTCAATGAGAGCGAGGCTTTTCTAGTAAACTGAAGTCTCTTTGTAAAACTCTGACCCACACAATGTTCAGCCAAACATTAACCCGTCGTCCTCTTTATTTGCACTCTGCAGGTTGTTTAATGGCTGCGATGCCAGGGTTCATGTATCGATGGCTGCACAAAACCGTTTAACCTTTGACTTTGTCGTTTGCAGCTTTCTGGCAGCTAAAAACTCACATCTGACGTCCATTTCACTGGGGCGTAACACTAGATACTGCTGGACGACACGATGCAAACTGGCCCATTCGTTGCTCAGACTTGCACGACTGAACGTTTTTGGCGAACGACTCAGTTTTGGTTCCCAGCGTTTTAGGTCAGGACTTCCCAATGAGTCCACAAAAATAAAAATTAAAGAACGATTAAATTACAAGAACGAAACAACACTAATTTCACCGCCGCAGTTCTGAAGACGTGTAAAATGTAAAAATAAATCAAATGAAATGACTCGCACATCTAATAAAGCCTTATTTTATTCACAATGAAACTTTGTAAACTTATCAAATGTTGAAACTAAGAAATTGTATATTTTAAAATAACATAACTTTGAGTTTTACTTCATTGTTGCATCTTATTTTGGCTTTTCCCTCTTCAGCGAGTCATCCTCCTCCATCTCACCCTGTCCTCACTCCAACTACCTCCATGTCCTCTCTAACTGCACCCTCTTTGTCTTTGTCCTGGCAGCTGCATCTCTAATACACCCACTGTCCCTCATCTGGACGTGTCCAAACCACTGTCCCTCATCTGGACGTGTCCAAACCACTGTCCCTCCTCTGGACATGTCCAAACCATCTCAGTCTGGTCTCTCTAACTTTATCTCCCAGTTGTTCAACATGTGCTGTACCTCTGATGATCTCATTCCTAATCTTATCCATCCATGTCACTCCTAAGGAGAACCTCAACATCTTCATTTCTGACACTTCCAGTTCTGTCTCCTGTCTTTTTGTCCATGTTTCTGTCTCCAGACCATACAACATAGCTGGTCTCACCACTGTCTTGTTAACTTTTCCTTTGGCCTTTTCTGTCACTCTTTTGTCACAAATCACTCCTGAATCTTTTCTCCATCCACTCCATCCTGCCTGGACTCTCTTCTTCACTTCTTTGCCACATTCCCCATTTTCCTGGACAGTGGACCCAAAGTACTTGAAGTCCTGCACCTTTGTGGCCTCTGATCCTTGTAGCATCACTGTTCATGGACTCTGTCTTACTATGGCTGACTTTCATTTCTCTTCTTCCAAGTGAATACCTCCTCCTCTCCCAAGTTGTCTTCCACCTGTTCCTGGTTCTCACCACAGATCACAATGTCCTTACCCAGGCTTGGGACCAGCACAAGAGATACACTGGCTTGTGGCTGGTTTACTTCATTAATACATCAAAAAAATTGGTCCAGGATCATGTTTAAAAAAAGGAGGTGCTGTGGATGCATCCCCATCTACCTGGCGGAGGTGCTTGAGTACTTGACCGCCGAGCTGGTGGGAAACGAGGCTTGCGACTACTACAAGAAGACCAGGATCGTCCCTTGACACCTGCAGCTGGCTGTCAGCAATGACGAGAAGCTCATCAAGGTGCTGGGAGGAGCTCCGCCCAAGATCCAAGTGGTCCTGCTGCCCAAGAAGACCGATAAACCCACCAAGTCCAAGAAGACAGATCAACATCTGCAGTTTCTTCTGATCTGCTGTAAGAGACGAGATCCTTCCTGTTAGCATGTAGAAAAATTCTTAATGGAACCAGGATGAGGAGCTACGAGAAGATTTAATTTCCATTTGAGATTAATGAAGTAGTTTTGAACTGAATGTTTTACCACTCTGAAACATCCCATCTTCTTTCAACAACAATCTGTAAACACACAGGAACTGGAGACCAGCTGCTGGAATCTTTGAAGTGGGATCTTGTCTGATGGAAGACCAGTCCAACATGGGTCTTACCATACCATTTTATTTATAAAGCACTTTAAACAGGAACAAGTCCACACCAAAGTGCTGAACAAACAAACGAGCAACAGGCAACACAGACAAAGAAGTACAACACGAAAAACATAAAAACATTGCAGATCATAAGTAAAACGATCAAATATAAATCAGCTGGTGTTGAAAGCAACAGAGTAGTAGTGGGTCTTCAAACGGGATTTGAAAACTGAGAGGGAGGGGGCCTGTCTGATGAGCAGAGGTAACTCGTTCCAGAGTCTTGGGCCTGCTACAGAGAACGCCCTGTCACCTCTGCGCTTAAGGCGAGTTACTGGAACTCTTAAAAGTACCCGGTCCTCTGACCTCAAAGCACGTGGAGGGACATATGGGTGTATCAAATCTGAGAGATAGGCGGGGGCGAGACTGTTCAGTGATTTGTAGACATACATGAGAATTTTGAACTGGATTCGAAGATGAACCGGTAGCCAGTGCAGGGAGGCCAAGACTGGTGTAATGTGCTCTCTTTTGTGTACTAGTTAAAAATCGGGCTGCTGCATTCTGGACCAGTTGTAATCGTGCAATGGTGGCTTGACTGACGCCAAGCAGAAGTGAATTGCAGTAATCAAGCCTAGATGTAATAAATGTGTGAATACTGTCTCCAGGTTATTTTTTGATAATATGGGCTTCAGCTTAGACAGACGCCTCAGCTGGAAAAAACAGGATTTGACGATCATGTTTACATGACTGTTGAGTTTCATGGAAGGATCCATTATCACTCCCAGATTTGTGACTTTTTGTTTTTCGGACAGGGGTAGAGCAGAAAGGTCAATGCAGTGGTTCGAGGTTGTGTCATTGGGAAGGAACAATATGGCTTCAGACTTCTTATCATTGAAGCTTAAGAAATTTAAAGCCATCCAGTCCCTGATGTCAGCCAGGCAGTCGAGCAGAGGTTGAATAGAGCCTGTACCATTTTGTCTTAGGGGGAAGTAAATTTGACAGTCATCAGCGTAGAAGTGGAAGGGTATGTTGTGTTTCCGGAAAATAGCACCGAGTGGCAGCAGGTATAAGGAGAATAGGAGAGGACCCAGGATGGACCCCTGCGGAACCCCCCATTTAAGTGCCGCCACTGCAGAACTAAAATCTTTGATGGAAACACAAAAGGACCTGTCAGAGAGGTAGGATCTGAACCAAATGAGGGCTGACCCTGTGATGCCCACCCACTGCTCCAACCTAGCAATGAGGATCTCATGGTTGATGGTGTTGAAAGCGGATGTGAGGTCCAATAGGACAAGCAGCACAGAGTCACCAGTGTCTGTGGATAAGAAGATGTCGTTAAAAACCTTCAGTAGGGCAGTTTCAGTGCTGTGGAGGGATTTACTGGTTTTGTCACTGGATGAACGTTTTGTTCTGAACTGCATGACCCAGTCTCATAGGAGCCAAGATGGTCTAGTGGCAGGGTTTTTGACTACGGACCCGAAGGTCGCGGGTTCGCGCCCCGGCCACTACCCAGCTTGGGGTGTCTATGAGTGCACACCTATTTCTCCAGCTCCCCGGGCGCTTTCGGGCTGCTCACTGCACCACCTGGTAGGTGGTTGGGTTAAATGCAGAGACGAATTTCGTCTGTGTATGGGAAACATACGCAGATGACAGGAATAGACATTATTATTATTATTATTATAGTTTCATGCTTTGTATGGAGTTAGTCAGCTGAGCCTCCAGATCCATCTGATCAAAGGTTCTACTGTGCGTCTGCTGCCTCACTCCCTCCCTCATGTGAAAGGAGGCTCGGGTGAGCCTCTGCGCCTCCTCTTGAACCTGCTGTCTCTGTCTCAGCAGCCTCTCCCTCCTCCACTCCTTCACAGAGAGGCAGCTCTCTCGGGCCTTCGTCGTGGCCTCCTCCTCCCTCCGGATCTCCTCCCTGAGCCTCCGGTGGCGGCTCTCCCTGTGCTGGTTGTGTTCTCGGGCCTGCCGAGCTCTGCTCCTCAGCAGCGAGGAGGCGTTCAGAGCCGCCCTCTCCGTGCGGCGCTGGCTCGTCTGGACCAGGAGGTGTTTGTCGGTGAGCCGCTGGATGTTCTGCAGCTCGGCCCTCAGCCGGGCCCTCTGGAGCTGCTCCTGCTCCCGAGCAGAGTGCTCCTGCAGCCTCCTCCGCTGCGCCTCCACCTCTTGGGCTCGCGTCTCGGAGGAGCGTTGCAGCTTTCCCCGCAGGGCGCTCATCGTTTGCGCCTCCTCTTCCTCCACCTGCTGCTCCTGCTGTTTCTTCAGCAGGATGTGCCTCAGCAGCTCCCTGCGGTTCTCCTCCTGCAGTCTCTTCTGCTCCTTCTTCTCCTGCTGCAGTTTGCTCCTACAGGCCCTCCTCTCCATCACTACTGCTGCCTGTCGCGCTCTCTCCTGCTCCCTCTTCTCCAACGCCTCCTTCTCTCTCAGCAGCTTCTCTTGGCAGTGCTTGCGCTCCTCGGCCTCTCTCAGTGCACCCTCCAACTTTTCTTTGCGTTGTGCATCCACCTCCTCCTTCAGCCTCCTCCAGCGGTCCTCTTGGAGCAGCACCTCCTGCTCCAGGTGCCTGGTTTTCTCCTGCTCCCGACGTTGCCTCAGCCTCCTGCGGGCCTCCAGCTCCTCGTGCCAGCGCTTCATACTCCGCCTCAGCTTCCTCCTCAGCTCTTTTTCTGCTTGGGCCTGCCGGGCCTCCTCCTGCCTGCGAACCTCCTGGTGCTTCTGTTCCTCCTGCTGCGAGAGCTTCACACGACCCTGCTCCTCTTCGTGCTTCACCAGCATGATGGCTGCTATCTTGCGATCCCTCTCCGACACGGTGACACACGTCTTCCTTTTTATTTCTGCAGTGAGCCTTTGCAGCGTCACCTCCGTCGCCGGGGAGCACCTCAGGCCTCCCAGGTTTATGCTCCTCTCAGGGGCTCTCCTTTCAGCAGCAGAGCAGGCCAGCCTCCCCCTAAAGCACAGGTCAGCGTATGGAGCGGGCTCTGGCGTCCGTGAGTCTGACGGGTGCTCCTTCGCTTTGGCGTCTGGCGAAACCTCCAAGTTTGAAGCGACATTGCTCCTGGGCCTCCTGCTCCCTGGTGCCAGGATACTCCCGGCCTCCTCCTTGCTGCGACACTCCTTCAGAGCCTTCCATCTTTGTTTTTCATAGGATTCATGCATGACCCTCATCGCCTCAAAGGGCACCTCCCCCTGCTCCGCAATCAGCTCGTTCAGCGATTTTATCAGGAGCTGAACCGGTTTTATTCCGAGCGGAGGAGGGCAGGACTCCTGTGGGAGCCGGCGCCTTTCTGTTCCAGCTGACTGCAAGTTCTTCTGGCCCGGACAGAAAGCAGGCGGACTGGACCTCAGCTCCCCCATCTTAAAAGCTCTGGTTCACTTACTGTATGGAGAGCAGTTCACCTGCAGTTTCTGTCCAGCTAAGGAGGTCAGGAGGGGATTAGCTGAGTCTTTTCGTCAAGGCTCCACCTCAGTAACAGAGAAAAGGTTTAACGTGTTTTATATTAATATAGCAGGGCAGAGCTAAAAATCCTGTTAACACGATTAAAAACGTAACTAGAATAAATCTCAGTGGCTCTAGAATTTATTTATATATTTTTTTGCTCAAAACTTTCATACAAATTCTACTACATAGACTTTGTACTTTTTTAGTTTACATAAGAATCAAATAAAACACAAGGAAATGTATTATAAATCGAACCTGCGAACCTGTCTTTGATTTTTTTTTGTACATCTACCTTATGATGTTTTTGCTACTTTTTCTTTTCTTTTGTTTATTGTTTAATGTATTTGTATCATTGATGTTCATCATTCTTTAGTTTGTAGCAGGTCGCTTTCGTAAATGAGCCCTCGAGGCTCAATAAGATTTACCTGACTAAATAAAGGTTGAATGAATGAAAAATACTCTACTGTATGATCTGCGACCCAAATAGTTACCATGACAACAGTTATTATTTTTTTATTTATGTTTTTTTGTAATAAACTTTATTTCAACCAGATAAAATTACAAAGATCTTCCAAACCAAAAGCAACAAAATACACACACACACACGCACGCACACACACGCACGCACGCACACACACACACACACACACACACACAAAAAGATGCATAACTATCACAGATATGGAGACAGGACGATGGCAAAATGGGCGTGGACAAATACATAAGGGGCGTGAACAAATACAGATCTCACGAGAGCAAATACATCCCTCGAGGGAGCAAATTACACTCGAGCGAGCGCAAACCAGCCCCCCGCGCGTAATTAAGATGAGTGCGAGCGTAGAAAAGAGATCCAAGCGCGCGCACGCTCCCTCGGAGGACAACTATCTCCAGACTTCGCCCTTCACTAACTTTTTCAGATGCTTAGAAACTCGTCCATGCCTTTGTCTCCTCCAGGCTCGACTACTGCAACTTGGAATCCCTGGCAAAAACCTTCAGAAGCTTCAATATATTAAAAACAATGCAGGAAGGATTTTATTGAGGGCTCGTAAATTTGAACATATTACACCGATTCTCCATAACCTCCATTGGCTTCCTGTCACCTACAGAATTCAGTACAAAACTGATCTCATTACACACCAATGCTTACACGGAACTTCACCTGATTATCTAAAAGACATTCTTGCACCAGATTCATCCACCCGGTCTCTACGATCACAGAACAGTAATCTCCTTCACATTCCACGAACCAAATTAAGGACTATGGGAGCCCGGGCATTCAGTGTGGCTGCCCCCCGCCTCTGGAACTCCCTCCCTGACTGCCTGAAAGCTCCACAGTCACTGGTTGACTTGAAAAAAGGCTTAAAGACTTTTCTTTTTAAGCAAGCCTATTCTGCCTCCACATGATTTTATCTTTGATCTTAGTTGATATTATCATTGTTTTTAATAGATTTTATTACACTGTATTGATTTTTGTTATTTTTTCTTTGATTTTACTTGATTTTATCACTTTTTTAATTTGATCATTGATTTTAGTTGCACTTTGTAGCACTTTGAGATTTTTGTTAATGAAAAGTGCGTTACAAATTCAATTCATTATTATTAATATTATTATTATTATAAAGTTTTCTGCATGCTGCAGCGAGGACCTTCTCAACGTGGCTGCAAACTTTGTAGATTGAGGTTAGTGAAGCTCACACAATGGAATTTTAGCTCCAGAATCGTAATCTAATCTTGGTTTACAATATAGACTCAAAGATTTTATATTTGCCATAAAAAAAAAAACTATTAATGTTCCAATCAAAATGTTTTTGTTTTTCAACCAAACCATCAAATGGGTAAATAATGGATAATACACTGACTGGTGCTAAGAAGAGTATAACATGGACAACATGGACTGATTGTCCTGTTCATGATACAGTACAAAACTAAGAGTATTTAATCTTCATGGTTAACACTTTTGACATCCAGCATAAATTTTATTCTTAGTCATAGGGTGGTGGCTTAAAACTTGTCATGACCTGTCTGAATGCCATATTTAGTGTTCTTTTTTTTTCATATTTATGCGCCATTGTACAGTAACAATTAATTATGATTATAATAACAACTTATTAATAATCTATCACTGATTCAAAATGTAACTTCTTTCAATAAGCATGTAAAACCAACATATTGCTGCCAGCAATAAATAAATACCGGTAGTAAATAAACAAATTTTAGAACTTGTGAACTTTTACAGTAATGCGCATGCTCAAAGCAGCGCCTACTTGTACGCATGCGCATTAATGACTGTTTTTTCAACGAAGACGACTGAACTTGCAGCAAGATGGTTCACGGTCCACAATTTCCTCAATTGTCTTTTTCTGAACAATTTCCTCGATTGTGCTTTCTGAAACTTTTCAAACAAATCGGGCTGTTTACGTGCGATATTATTTTTTTTTTTACAAACGAGTACAGTATATATTTTTAATTTGGTCTTACAGTAATTTTTCTCTCTCTTATTGTGTCAACGTCAATTTTGGGATTTGCTTTTATTTTGAAGGGAAACATCTCACACCACAAGTTAACTTCCCGTATGTCCACCGTCCGCACGCTAGAACTGTTGAAGTTCAGGGTTTTGGATGCTAATTGTTACTTTTCGCTGCTTTTGTCTTTACTTTGTCTTTACATATTTACTCGGTTTACAGCAGCACGGAAGTCGCGCTTCGAAGAGTTAAAACGCAGCCTTTTTAACGGTTACAACGTTGGCGGCGTCACTTAGCAACGGTTTGCTAGTTTAGTTCTGCGCGCGCGAAGTTGATTCGAGCTGGTCTACCTTTGGCAGAGGCCCACGTTTACGTGATAAGGTAGTGATTTTATTTTGTTTTTTCTTTCAACATCTTTAACAAAACTGTCGTGTAACGGTTTGCTCCATACAGAATACAATGAACATCTTTAGTCATGCCAAAAAAACAAAACAACGCAGACATGTTCCAATACAACTTTATTTAAAAAGCACTTTAAAACAACACCGTTGGCCAAAGTGCTGTACGCTAAAACAAACAAGCATACAACTATAAACTCAACAAATACCACAAAAGTGATGAACTACCAGATCAAAACAGCAAACAGTAAAAACTAAAACTATAAAACAAATAACTTAAAAACATCGCTTTTATAATGTAGCTGGTTTTGTTTCCTTTATTTGTATATTTTCTTCTATTTACTTTTCATTTTATATGATTGTCTACTGTTGTCATCTGTGTTTTTTGTTCAAAACTTTTTTCTTCCTCGTGAGGGAGTTTCCTTTCCACCGTCGCCTTCGCGCTTGCTCAAGATGACGGTTCTGTGATGGAGTTAAATTCAAAGCAGTCTGCTCCTCGGATAAATAATGTTAAATTATTATTTTATAATGTTTCTGTTCAGTGCCCTGAGATGACTTCTGTTGTGACTTGGCCTCGAGGCTCAGTGAGACTAACCTGTATAAATTAAGGTTGAACTGTGTTGAGTTTAGTCGACCAGTTTGTTTTCATGCCAGTTGACGGCAGTAAAGTCTTGACGTTTCCCTAAAACATGAAAATTTTTGTGTTTGTAGCACCCGGCTGCCCCTCTAATAATAACCGACAGAAGATGAGGAGGTCCAAATCTGGCGCGGACGAGGAGAGTCCCCGGCAGAACGGCTCTTCTGGTCGGAGGAGAGCTGAGCCTGGTGATGAGGAGGACTCAGGTGTCCACTCCGGCCCGGCTGGGACGCAGGACGAAGACGGCGAGAACGACCAGGGCCTCAGGAGGGAAATACGGAGCAAATACAGAGACCTCATCAACTCCGTACAACGTGATTACTGAGCAGCTTAACTGATTATCTTCCAACAAACCATTACGACTCTCCTCCTCATATCCTTTTTTTTTTTTTTTAAATACAGAGAACAGAGAAGATATGCTGAGTCCATCAAACAACAGACTCACAGAAGTCCTAGAAGAGGCAAACAAGCTTTTTAAAGATGGTATTTTTGACGTACTCCCTGATCATTTAAGTTTGTTGTCTGCAGGCTGGTTTTAATGTTGGAAAATTGTAGCATAAACGCTGCGTAAGATGTAGCAGCATGTTTTTCAGATCAGAATGTTTGACGCGTCTGTTCTTTGACAGTTCGGCAGGCGAGAGAAGCCGCGCTTGATGCTCAGCTCCTTGTCGTGGCCACAGACTTGGGAAAGGAGAAAGCCAGCCAGCTGTTTGCTGAGGGCAGCGCTTTTGATCCCACGGCTTTTGCAGAGCATCTGGTACGTTTACTGTAAGGTGCATTTGTGTGATCACATCTTTCTGTTGTTTGCCTGGGTTTACAGTACTATTCCTAAATGTTGTGAAGCTCTAAAACAGAGAAGGACGACATGTGTAGAGTGCAGTTATTTCTCTCCAAATTAATGTAGTTGAAACAGTTTATGGGTTGTTTCTTGGACAGTTGTCCTTCATGGGTCTCAACCGCTTGGAGGATGAAGAGGACGATCAGCAAAACGAAGCTCCGGGTGATGGCTACCTGCCTAAAGATGCCTGGCGCAGATTGGCAAAGAGCACAGAGTGCTGTTTCAGGACGGCACCCTCTTTCCACTACATGTGAGTACCAACAAATGTTATGTACCAGCTGTTACCTCAACACCAGGGCTTGGTACTGAACGAAGTACAATGCACAGAGGAAGTAATTCAGCGTTTAAAGAAATTCCAGCTGAATGAATTTTGCCAAGAGATGTGGTTTCCTGGTGGAGTTTGATGTGCCAGAAGATTTATCATGCAGAGACGTTCGTTAAAGATCTCACATACCACAGAAATGCTTGTTGCAAGAACGATGTCCATCTGTTACAGATCAGCTCCAGCTGATCACAGCAGAGCAGTCGGTGGGGAGGAAAAAGACAAGGTTGCTGCCAAATTGCTGCAAATAAATTTATTTTTTCCTCAAATTTGCCAAAGAGGAAAGAAATTTACTTTAATTTAGTCAAACAAATCAACAAAAAGCTGTTTTCCTCTCGTGGTTATGTTCAAGTGTATCTTTATGTGCTGCTACAGTATCAATATCAGATATTTGGTTTTTATTTCAATAAAACCTACGTAGATTAAAGTCTTTAGATGTTCGTTGTGCCTTACTTGGTTTTGGTTTTCAACAGGATGGGATCCTTCCATGCAGAGCCACCTCCTCCTAAGCAGAGAGTAGAAAGACAAAGAAGAGTCCCCAGCAAGGAGGCCAAAAGAATAATGCCCACACAGGTAGCTAACACATTCCAACTCTGTGGCCTTCACTATTATTCCTTAAGAAATCGACCGTATTTATTATAGAAGCTTAGCAGCCATTCCTTCAACTGTTCCAACGCTGTAACAATACATTTATTTACACATATTTTCTATAAAATGATGTATAGATGGTAATTTCACTCATTCTAACTGTATTAATTGTCCTTTATTGTCATTCACATCACGTGGTGCATGAGGTTGGATGAAAATGTGTTGTATTATGTTGTCAGCTGAAGAAAATGGACGAATCCCATCAAGAGGCAACAGAGAAAGAAGTTGAACGAATCCTTGGTTTTCTGAAGAGTTATCACCAAGATGATCGTGAGTTTGAAATCCACTTGACTGACACTGTCCCTGTTGCATCACTGAGGTTATTTAAATCTGTTATTTATTGTGACACCTTTATGTTCACATGCGACTTTATGATCTGTTCTCATATTTCCTGAGAGACCAGAGAGCAAATCTCAGGTGCTCTATATGTAACTGAACGTTAGCTTTATCAGCTGGATGACGATCAACAGGTCTACTGACGGTTGTTGAACATCTCAAATGCAGTTTCCATTCTGTCTGTTTCAAGAAAGGAAAAAAAAAAAGGTTCACAGACAGCCGCTGGGTCTGTGTTGCGTTAAAACAGCAGCTGTAAAACAGCAAAATGTGCAAGCCTCGGCTTTAAACGAACATTTAAAATGAGACCAGCAAACAAAATGATAAATCACTTTAATTTTGCTTTAAAAGTTCATTCATTCATTCAACCTTTATTTATACAGGCTAGCCTCGTTGAGTCACGGGGACTCATTTACAAGAGGGACCTGTCTCACTCACACCAAACAACCATCCACTCTCACACTCACACCTAGGGTCAATTTAGAGTCACCAATCAGCCTAACAAGCATGTTTTTTGGTCTGTGATTTTGATTTGATTGGTCTGTGATTTGATTGATTTGAGTGATTTTGAACTTCAAGCCGTGTTTAATCATGGGAAATCCGATTACACGTGATCGCACCATCTGTGACGTAGTGTGAGGCAGAGGGCTCTGGTCTCTTTAATAGCGGACA
>JBBPBX010019643.1:8607-44261 GCA_038048925.1 Garcialebias charrua | reverse complement strand
TTTATTCAAAACCATTGAAGTCTTCATCTTCTGTGTCACTGCACCATTTTTGGACCAGGCAGATGTCAACAGTGTCCGAGATTGAGATTGTCTCTATTATATTTGCCATATGACAGAGGAGGTTTGCAATTGCCAAATTTATTATGGTATTTCTGGGCAGCTCAGATTAGGGCAGCTATGTTTTACTTTATTACCAGCCATCCCCCAGCGTGGGTTACAATTGAGTCACAGCTGATCTCTATCCCTATAAACTTATACTTGTATTCATCAGACAGGAAAAAGCTTATCAAACAAACAAAAAACCCTTTTCTGAAAAATACGATACTTATTTGGCAAAAAGTACTTGATCATTTGGGAGAAAGGCAATATCTATCCCAGTTCTCACCCATTTTTGGCAACAGGGATTTTGGTCCAGGTAGAGCAGATCTAGGATTCAAGCTCTGGTCTGTAAAGGGGGTAGCTAAGATTTCTGATCTTTTCTCGGGGAAGGTATTTATGTCATTCGAAGAACTTAAAAACAAATATGATATTCCTACAAAACATTTCTATAAATATCTTCAAATCCGGAGTTTTATTTTATCCAAGCAACAAAATAATCTTGATATACCCTCTTTGTCCTCATTAGAGGATATTATCATAAAGCATCTAGATGAAGGAGGGCAGGTGTCTCGTCTCTATTCCCTGTTTGCTGACAAATCTAAAGAATCTTCGGTCAACATTTTAAAGGCATGGGAAACAGATTTGGGTGATAGTGTGTCGAGTGAGGAGTGGTCTGAAGCCTGTACCTCGACTCATAAACAATCCGCCAACATAAACTCCAAATTACTACAATACAAATGGCTGTCTAGACAATACATCACTCCAGTTAAATTGCATCACTTTAACCCTAATATTCCTGACACTTGCATTAAATGTAGTTTACAAAAAGGATCTTTATTTCATTGTATGTGGGCATGTCCTCAAGTGTTAGATTTTTGGAAGGAGGTATTGTTTGTGATTAGTCAGATGATTGGTAAAAAGGTTCCTGTAAATCCTAAAATGTGCATCTTGAATATTTATCCTGATGACTTTGTTATCTCAAACAACTTGAGATCCCTACTTAATGTCTCCTTTTTGGAAGCTAAACGCTGTATTGCGTCCTCATGGAAGAAAGACTCATTATGTGGAATCTCACAATGGACTACGCAAATGACTTTTTACTTTGCACTTGAGAAAATCAGCTATTTTAATAAGAACAAGCTTGATAAATTTTGGAATATCTGGACTGTTTTTTACAACTGGCTGGGCCAAAATGATATCCAACTCGATGGCTGGAAAAAGGACTTGTTATAAGGTCATATGTTGAACTATTCTGATATATATGCTGGTTGGTCTTTTGAGGGTCTGCTGCGGGATTTTATTTTATTTTTATTTTTTCTCCCCCTGTGTGTATGTTTTGTTGATTTTTGTCTTTTCTGGGTTTATATTTTAAGTATTGGTAATTGAATATTAGTATGATTCTGTTTCTCTTGTTAAAATCAATAAATATATGTAAAAAAATAAATAAATAAAACTCCACAGCCCAGCACTCCACAGCCCGGTACAAACCCGCTGGATAAATACGGACGAGGTTCAAAATGTGCAGTGTGCCAAAGTACTTTTCACTGGGTTAAAGACTGTCCACACAAAGCTGAGAATGTTAAAATAACTGATGATACAACAGACGTGGAAGAGTGCAACATAACTCTGTACACCAAAGAATCACCAACAGATGCAGAAATATTCATGACAGAATGTTTTGGCTCAGCAATAATAGACACTGCTTGTACTAGGACAGTTTGTGGACAAAAGTGGCTGGACAACTACAGTACTGTGTTACAAAAGAAAAGCATGAAGATGATGAAAGAGACAGAAACACAAAGTCACAGGCCCTTTAAGTAGGGTTGGGCATCGTTTGAATTTGAGCGATTCCGATTCTTCGTTTCAATTCCGATTCTTTTCGATTCTCGATTCCGATTCTTTTTGTAGGCGGGGTTAAAAAAAGACATGTCAATTCAGTTCAGTTTATTTATACTGTATAGCTCCAAGTCACAACAGAAGTTGTCTCAGGGCACTGAACAGAAAACAATCAAATATAAAAATAATAAGTTAACAGAAACTTTAATATAAAAATAATGGTAGCACTATTTATCTGAGGAGACTACTTTGAGTTTAACTCCATGTTATAAAAAAGCTACAGTAGTTAGCCAGAGTTATTTCAGGATGAAATAATTTGAACTTCTGTTTGAATTTAATGCTATGAACTTTTTCCTTTTTGTTACATTTACTATGAATTTCTCACAGGGCAGATTAGAGCCAACATGGAGGACTCACCAACATATATTATTATTATTATTATTATTATTATTATTATTATTATTATTATTATTATTATACATATAATATTGTCCAGTGTCTGATGCTGCAGTCATGTTACTGAACTCCCACTGATGGGCTAACCTGGTTCCACCACAGCAGCAGGATCTTCAGACAGAACAGCTGGTGGGATGTCCTGGTATCTGCAGCCCTCTCTCCATTTGTTTCTTCATGGACATACATGGAGTTGTGAAATTATGTTGTGCCTCTTCCTCAGCAAAACGCTCCTCCAGTGGAGACTTTCTGGACAGACTGCAGGAAGTTCCTAAACAAACAACAGGTTTATCAGTATTATCAGTAAAAAGAGATTATTAAATCATTTTTAAGACTGAGAATGTGTACAATTATTAGCTCTGTTGTTATTGCCTAACTAACCTATTCAATAATTCTTCAAACTGTGACATTCACTCATAATGGAATGAAAGAGAACATAAACAGAAATTATATAATACTGAAAACTAGAGACATTAAGACATTTTAAAAGACACATAGAACTTTAAATGGATTAAGAATGTTAATAAGTGTTGGATTTGAGTGCAATGTAAGTGCAATCCATGGTTGAATTCACATCTGAAAAGGGATGCAACCTTTTCACAACATATGCTGTAACAGTTCTGTGGCACTCTTCATTCAGTTTACACTGACGTTTTTACCTTGGACACTGGTGAACACTGTGAAGCCATTTCAGGTAGTTTGTCTAAGAAAAAAATACAAGCTAACGTTAGCATCGTGTTTGTATTTGAGCTGACTTACCGCTTTAAGCGGAGTATAACTTGTTAGCTGCCTTAATGTTGGTATGAGATGTAGTTTATAGTTTATTTATTTACCTGATGGAGCCGAAGAGGTAGCGATTAGCGAAAAGTTCGGCGGAGCGTTTTGCAGACGGACCACTCTGTACTTCCGGTCGGATACGAAGCGAAAATAATCCGGTGGAACGCGTCAAAGACGGGACACTATTTTACTTCTCCACCCTCCTTTGCATGATAGAAAATTATTGCAAGTGCTGCACTGACCTGACTGGTCATTTTATTAATTAGTAAGCTTTCGATCTCGGAAGCACACTTCCGGTGGATTCTTCTTCGTTGGGTTTCGTCGGCGGCTACTTCCGGTCGGCTAACTAGTATCGAACATAGGAATTGCTAATTAATATTTTGAACGATTCCGGGAAAACCCGACAGTTAGTCCCGGTTCCGAACGATTCTCGATTCTCGATGCCCAACCCTACCTTTAAGTTTGGAGATGGAAGAGTCGTGCACTCCATCAAAAAGGTACGGATACCTGCTCAGATTGGCAACAAAAGGTGTAATATAGAAACTGAAGTGGTACTTGCTGACATTCCACTACTTCTGAGTAAAACATCATAAAAAAGTGCTGGGACCGTTTTGGACATGGAAAGGGACAGTGCAATGATGTTCAACCAGCCTGTCAAACTGGACTTTACTAGCTCTGGTCATTACTGTGTGAACATTGTGGACAGTGAAAATAAAAATCCTACTCGCTCGCTCTGATGAGCTATTGGCTGCTAAGGAGGAAGAAATACTGACTACAACTGACAACATGAACACAAGTGAAAAGATGAAAGTTTTGGAGAAACTTCATAAACAGTTTGGGCACGCCTCTGCTGATAAAATACAAAGACTTCTGACTAGTTCTGGTAATAAGGACATAGAGTGCAACAGTCTGATGAAAAAGGTTGTGAACCAGTGTGAAGTGTGTCAGAAATATTGTAAGACCAAACCAAAACCTGCTGTTGGTTTACCGTTGGCGTCTACATATAATGAAACAGTTGCTGTAGACCTGCATGAGCTTGAACATGGGGTGTGGTACCTACATATTATTGACCAGTTCACCCGCTTCAGTGCTGGTAGTGTCTTAACCACCAAGAGGTCTTCAGAAATAGTCAAACGTTTTATCCATGATTGGATCAGTGTGCATGGCCCACCACAAAAGTTATTCAGTGACAATGGTGGTGAGTTTAATAACGAGGAAGTGAGAGACATGGCTGAAAACTTTAATATTGAAGTCAAAACCACACCTGCTTACAGCCCGTGGAGTAATGGACTGGTAGAGCGTCATAATCAAACTCTACAATATAAATAAACGCTCCTGTATTATTTTTAAATAAACTAATAAATATTAATGGCGATGCAATTTGAAAACATGGTGGGTCATGGACTTTTAAGCCCGAGATACACTGAAGCAGACTCCGTATACGCGCGTATACGGACGTATACGCGCGTATACGGAGCCGCTGCTACACTCGGCTTTCGTTCTCGCGTAGATTCTCGTGTTTTCGCTCCAAATTCTAACGTCATTTCCTCCGTACCGTCACTTCCGATCGTCACTTCCGCTAGTTTTTCGCTCCAAACGCTCGCGTTCTCCTTGTTGTAATATGAGCAGCTGAGCACGGAGTGCTTTTCCTGCAGCCCACAGCCCACCACAGCCCACCAGGGAATATATAAAACATCGCGCACCCAGGTAGGACCTGAATTCATTCATTTCAATCATCGAGTGAACAGAGGAAGAAGCGGTTACTTGACCGATCAGCGATAAAAAAGAGGAATTTATTTCATTTGTGTAACATACAAAACAGTCCGGCGCCGGGGAAGTTTAGATCAGACACCGCGTATCGCGCACGCGGATCGCGTATGCGTAGTAAAAAAATACCTTTGCGCGTACTTGCCCTGAGGGGCTACGCGGGGCCACGCTGCGTACGGGGCGTACGTACGCTGCGTATTGGCGTATCGTGAGGACGCTCGAGTGTATCTCGCCCTTAAGAGAGAAAAACATTCTCTTAACAGAGGAGGAGGTCTGAGATTTCAACTTTCCAAGACTTATAACTCAGTTTTGGGGCTGATTCCCAAGCGTTTTACACCGGATGGGAATAGAGGTGTCTTGTCTATGAATTAGACTAGCAATTTTTTTTTTTACCTCTGTTGTTGGGCTGTGAGGTGTTTTTGTCAATTTACATACATTTGTGTGTCTTCTGTCAGAGACTTCAAGGGAACCCCCTACTGTTAAGGTGTGATCTGTCAATTTACATGTATGTGTTACCTCAGCTTGCAACCAACATATGTTGGTGCGTGACTCCTGTTGAAAATCCACGTGCACACAGTCTGGTTTTGTCAGATTTCAACTTTCTAAAACTTATGGTGTGGACCTGCAGCTGTTTTCCCAGACGCCTCCCACCTGATGAGAACAGAGGAGCCTCACTTGTGAATTAGATTAACAAAGACTTTGACAGGTCCCTGGTATCAATGTGTGAAGTGTGGTTTTTGTCAATTTACATACAGTAGGATGTGTGTGTGCTTTCTGTAAGCTCTGCTTTTTCACACACTGAACTTTGAATGGGTCACAGCCAGGCACGTGTTATCCCAAATATGTGTGTGTGTTAGCTTCCAATTTACCTAGTTTGGTGTGCATCAGTGGCCCAGCTTGCTTATAACTTCTCTCTCCCTCTCTGTCTCCAAAGCATTGAGAAAGCTCATCGGATGATGAGCGAAACGTCTTCTGTTACAAATAAAGTCCAGTTGATCTTGTATTAAACGCCTTTTTTGATCTCTCTTGTTGATGCACTTAAGTCAACTAAGTTTGTTGCAGAGAAAAGGCTACGCTTGGAAATCAGTTCAATTAAAGAACTGATTCAAACTATGAAAGTTCATCAAGTGTTGTGGTCTCAAACAAAAGACCAGCTTGCAGACTGTTTGACAAAAAAAGGAGCTTCTTCAACCTCACTTCTTAAGGCTCTTTATGAAGGACGTTGGAGTGTTCAGTAAAATAATTCAAGAGTTGTTTCATACTTGTTCATGTTAAAAACAATTGTTCAAAAGAAAATAATCCTTAATGGCTGTGCACTACCATGAGTCTTATACAAGTGTTCTTTATTTTATTTTATTTTTTCTTTAAGAAAAGTGGGAGATTGTTATTCTTTTGTTTTGCTTAGTTTACATGCAGTTTACATGCCAATCCACTAGGGGCACTGTCATGCCAGTAGCGCTTGTTTTACACTCTTCTTCGGTGGTGTCCAGTGTTGCCAGGTGTACGATAATTATCGTATTTGTACGATAATTTTGCCCTCTGTACGATGTACGATCAATAATCCCGAAAAAGGCCAAAAATACGATAATTTGACCATTCTGTGAACGTGTAGTTGTGATCGGTTGTCATCAGCCTGTCGCAACTGTCTGTCTGAGTTTTTTTTGTGAACCCTGAAGGCATCTTGAAATTCCAGCCAATCGTGCTTTTCTAAATGCGACATAAGAGTGACGTATACGCAGAACAACGGCCATGATTGGCTGAATAGTCCGCTGCACCCGCCCCATGAGTTAGAAAAAGCAGAGCCGTGTGACAACGGTCCGGAAGAAGTGATGAAAATGACAGAACATTTATATAAAGTTGAACGTTAAATTATAATAAAGAAATATATTAAGAAAATATGACAGGAAAACAGGGACATTACTGATACAGGAAGACATTTACACAACAAAAAAGGTAAGATATACAAGGAAAGCAGGAAGAAACAGGAACTTATTCGCATTAGACCTTAATAAATATCTTAAAATAATTAGAAAGTATCCAACAGGACTGTGACATGTGCACCAGCAATTTCCCTGAAACGGTTCAACATGTCTTTGTGGAATGTCCAGGGTATGAAACAGAAAGAAAGCATTTCCAAAAATAAATAAATAAAATGAATATTAAAATTTACAATTAGGGATGTTTTTAGTAGTGATATCAGTTTTATGAGCCGTTACATCAGTTAAGTTAAAGATCAAGTTATTATTTTCTTGAAAATACAAACTTAAAGAGCAACTCCACACCCTGTGGATCGGTAACTCCTTCCAAAATCTCCCTGAAAATGGGCGTGTCGAGAGACAAGGAGGGGTGGAGGTAGAGTTGTGCTTTTGTTCACGCCTCCACCAGCATTAACCTAAAACAAATTAAACCTCTAGCCAACAACATTCACCAAGCAACAACAAAGAATAAACATGTAGATGTATTTATCTATTCCACCCATTCCATCCAAAACCAAAGGCTTAAAAAAATGAAAATGAAAAGAAAAATAAAACCGCTTGTCAGGAGTGAAATGCAGCACTTCCATATAAGGTATGCACTTCTCATCTCTGCAGGGGATTGGCTCTGCTTGAACCACCTTTGTGACATCAGAGTGTACAAGACACATCAGAGTGAACAGTCCTGACCAATATGAAAATTAAGGTGCAATAACCTCTGTTCAACCCAAAGGACTACCGTAAACACAGTTTTAGACCAAATATTGCCAAATATTGCCAATTTACACAGATATGCACAATTATGTGAAAATAAACACAGCCATAGTGCTAGATAATATTTTAAACACATTCTAGGGAGGTTATCAGATAAAAAAAGTTAATTTTGGGTTTAGTCGCAATTTAATAGACAGAATTTAGTTGAGTTATTAATTTAATTTTACAGAATTAGTTTTTTTTTAATCTCCTGTCCACACTTCAGCTCGGTGGTGGAAGAAGAGGGGGGAGGGGCTTATTAGTTGCCACCAGACATTAATACGTATTATTGTCTATGGTTCCCACCAGTACTGACGCCACAAAGCTGGGGGTGTCTGTTACCCCGGAATTACACTGCACGCGGCTCCGCCCCGCTGCGGTCCGCATGTCGCAGCTGACGTGAGTCCTCGCCCACTACCTCCGCTCCCCTCAGGTCCGCCTGGATGCGCCGCTCCAAGACACGTGCGAGATCGCGCGATAAATCAAGTGAAGTCAGAACAAAACAATTCATTCGGTGGAAGAAGGAGAACAACTGTAGAGAGACTGCTGCCTTGATCTTCTCTCGTAAATAAGCTACATGGTTTGAGCAACAGGAAGTGATGTTTACATTTCAGAATAAAATACGTTTTTATTTATTTATTTCTTGTATTGCGTTTGTAGGCGTAGTCATAGTCATAAATATAATAGTTTAGTCATAGAATAGTCATAAATGATAGTTTGACAGCATTTTTGTACAAATAAATCCGTATAGAGCTAGGATTAGTCCGCCCGTGGTGATTTTATTTTGTAAATACGGAAGTTGTGCTCGTTCCTTTTCCTGTTGGTGCGACGTAATCTTCAAAAGTTGACTCCGGCACAGCTCCGTCATCCGGCAGAAATAGAAAATTTTCTAATTTTGACGGACTGCCGTCCGCTCTCCGCAGCTCGCCGCCGCCGTGCGGAGCCAGTGTAAATTCTGTCATTGATTATAATGGGTGCGTATTTGCTGCGGAGGTCGGACCGGAGCGGGGCGGAGCCGTAACGCATGTGGTGTAATTCCGGGGTTAGACGCTATTCAACAACAGAGTGACTATAGAGCACACTATTTATTTTGTTTATGACGGGTGTACGATAATTTCCACCAAAATACGATAATTTTAGGGCTCTAGTACGATAATCCTACATTTCTCACCTGGCAACACTGGTGGTGTCTGTGACTCTGTTGGAGGGAAGCACGGTGGAATAAAGTTCTGTTCGATCCAATATAAGAAGTTATTTTTATTGACTAACACCAACAACCATAGGAAAAATAGTTTCAGGAGAAAATGACTTTGATTACAGCATTTGTTTAACCTAAAATTGGTTCTTTTTAATGCAGTATAGTTCTTTTATATACAGTATTAAAGTGACATTATCTAGGAACAGTTTAAGTCACCTAACCCTATTGAAACCAGTTAAAACATCCAAATTGCATTATTTGTTACTATACAGGTACAAACATTTGCCTCCGTAGGTAGAGGCCTGACCTCAGGAAGTAAAATATCAATTTGATTCAAACTGCGCTGTCTTCCTCCACTGCTGTTACTAATAGGGGTGCACCGATTGTAGAAATCGGTGATCGGCCAAAAAACGTTAAAGGGGACCACATATTGGTTTTTTTAATTTTTATGGTATGTCTGTGTGCTATCCAGACCCCGTTCATTCAATTTAATACAAAAAATAATTCTTAGATAATAAATTATACCCTTTTTAATTCTGCCATTTCTAACTTCCGTTCTAAACGACCTGTTTATGATAATGAGCTCTGAAGTCCACGCCCGTCAAAACTCTGGCCACTCTGTCTCCGCCCTCTGTAACTGCCAGTATCTCAAATCTGTTGTTGTTTTAAAATTAGCCTTTTTTTATTACTCGTTTGACTTACTGTTAGTGCTAGCTTAAAAAATAACTTACCGAAAGCTGTTTGTGTGCGCCGCCATTAGCTGCTCTTTTTTATCATGCTCTCCCGAATCCGAGCTCTTCCTCCTCCTTCGGTAACAAACAGCCCGCGTAGCTCCTGCTAGTTGCATGCAGCGCTTTGGTCCACGGCTGGCTGCACATCCAATCCAGACAAACGCAAAGAGTGTTTCCAGTTAATTTGTCCATATGAGGCAACCTAACCTCTGACCGGACCGGACCCACACTGTCCTCAAAAGCCAGCAGCTAACTGCAGCCCGATCTCTCCGGAAAAAAAAAAAAAAAAAAGATGCCGTGACCGGGAAGCGAACCCGTGTCCTTCTGATTACGAGTCCAGTTCACTACCTCTAGACCAAACGGGCAGTTATGCAAAAAGCAGTCTTTCATCGTATAAGAAACAATCACAACCACCTACATTTAGAACGCTGAAGTTTTGATTAGATTTTGATGAAGTGAAAGGTATTCTTAAAATAAATAAGTTGCTAATCTGAAAATATATCGATCAGTGGTGCTTGATGGTACAAACTGTTGTCCCGCGAGTAAGTGTGTGTGTGTGTGCACAGTTTTCTGCCGGCTACGCGTTGGGAGCGATATTACACTAAAAATTGAACTAAAACGTAAAAATAACAATTATAAAGTATTATTATGTCGATGTATATATCTAGTTTCACCCCGATTTCTCCGAAACAAAAGGCTTTAAATAAAAAGGGGAAAAAAAAACGATGCCGTTGATAGGACGCGAACTCTAGTCTCCTGCGTGCCGCTCAAGTGTCTTAACCGCTCGACCAAACTGACAGTTGTGCAAGAGCAGTCCTCCATCATATAAGAAACAAGTCCAAACCGCGAGAGTGTGTTTGCACAGTTTTAACGAGACAGAGTTCATTCAAACAAGGTAATAAAACATTCTGGTTTTACTCAAGATGTGCTGCTGGCTGGAGCAGGGCTGAGCCCATAGCCCCCCCGGGGGCTAAATAAATGAATAAATAAATAAATGACCGCCAGGTCAGTTCCTAAACTGCTCGGCAACCGTGACGTCTTTTATAGTGAAGTGGGTTGAGCCGCACCAGTGGTTGCTAGGTGAGGGGCTGGACTCAGGTTTGGTGTGGGTTGTGGCTGCGGTTTGTGACGTCACAAACCGCAGGAAGTGCAATCGGCCCGTTTCTATCTAAGATAAATAAATCTACTTATAGTAAATAAACCACTGGGTGCATTTTTTTGGCCTTAGGACTGTTTCTTTATGAAGTAAATACCCAAATTTGAGTAAAAAAACATTAAAAAGTGAATTTTGCATGTGTGGTCCCCTTTAAAGTCTGACTTGCTGATTCCGATTTTGGCCGATACCAATTTTGTTTTATAAGCAACAGTGTTCGATGTTGTAAGGTCACA
This sequence comes from Garcialebias charrua, assembly GCA_038048925.1. NCBI lineage: Eukaryota > Metazoa > Chordata > Actinopteri > Cyprinodontiformes > Rivulidae > Garcialebias > Garcialebias charrua. The sequence continues at coordinate 33,285 of JBBPBX010019643.1, read as the reverse complement.
ATGCACAGTCTTCAAATTTCAATCTTATTTTGTTGAAAAACAGTCCCTTGGAAAATATTCTAGAAACAATACAAACTTGTTTTAACTGGTCTGAAATATAAATGAAGTTGAGACAATTGTTAAAACAAACAAAAAAAAATCTGTAAAATCGGTTTCTCGTGCAAGCATTGGCCGATTTCCCTAGTTACTAAATCTAATTAAGGGTCCATTCACACCAGCCCTATTTAGTCTGCTTTAATCAAACACTAATCCGTTTGCCTAGAAAGTCTGGTTCGTTTGGGGAGGTGTGAATGTGCAATCGCGGACCAAAAAAGCAAACTGTGGTTCGCCTAAATACCTAGGTCTCGGTTTGGTTGAAGTGAACTTGAATGCAGTGTGAATGCAAGCGGGCCGGAGACCTCTCCAAAAGCAGGAAGTAGACTACAGCGCAGGGCAAAACAAACGTGCATTTCTCTGACCTCATACGGAGCCGTCAGCTGCCTTGTGTGAAAAACATTCTCCCTGGTCTTCTGCCTCATCTTCGGCTCATGCTGAGCCCATTGTTGAAAAATGACAAAACAGAAATCCTAAAATTTGATGCTACTCCATTTTTATTTCCAGCGGAAGTTTCTTTAGAGATTTTCGTGTCGTTTCCTTCAGTAGTTTTTGGGGCAGCGCCACCACAGGCGAGGGGCTGGAACAGATTGGCTCAGCTGACAGTGCAGTGTGAATGTGAACCACACCAGCTGAAAATGTAAACAGATGTTCCAAATTTTGGACTCTGATCGAACCGGGTGTACCGGACTATCAGTGTGAAAACGACCTAAAGCTAATTAAATATCTTAAAACTGTCTAGTAGCTGAGATAAACAGACTGATTGTAGCTGCTAGAGCTTTTAGATGTGAAACATTTTCTCTTTTAAACTTGAGTTTAACTTCAGAATGTACTAACAGTTTGATCAAATGTTTTTGCAGAGTTTGCCAAAATGTCAGATTCGGACACTGATAGCGAGTGGGAGCAATTGAGCGATACGGAATCTATGGTGAGTTGTGTGTGAGCCGGTAAATAAGCATTAAATGATTGCTTTTCTTCTTTTATCTCCCACTAAATCTGTTTGTTATTTTTTTGGTCACTCAGGATGAAGAGTTTGGTACTTTTTCATTTTCAGGAGGTAAGACATATTAAGGTCATTTCCAACATTGAGGGCTACAAGGTTTATTAAAATGATATATTGTTATGATTTCAATTTGATAAACTCTAGAAGTCTGTGGGTAAATAATACAAAAATTATTTTTGCTAAAAGCGGATTAAGATCTGAATTCTTTGTAACACTAAATCCAACAATAACGGTTAATGATGATGAAACGACTACAGGGCACCTCTATCTGTGAGAAACTGCTCCTGAACACACAGTTAAGACGTTTTCTCAAATGAAACATACAGTATCCTCCTTCAGTGAGAGAAAAACCATTGAAAGATCAAAATAACAACTACCGGTAATTTATCTTAAACTGAATCAATTAAGAAAAAAAATGTTTTGGCAGCTATTACCGGTAGTTTACTAGCTTAAAAGAAAGATGTTTGTAGAAACTGACATTCGAGCCAGCTGATCTTCTTTCGGCTTTTCCCTTTTCAGGGGTCGCCACAGCGAGTCGTCATCCTCCACTTCACTCTGTCCTCTGCATCCTCTGTCCTCACTCCAACTACCTCCACGTCCTCTCTAACTGCATCCATATATCTCCTCTTTGGCCTCCCTCTTTGTCTTTTTCCTGGCAGCTTCATTTCTAACATCCTTCTACCAATATACCATATTTTCCGGAGTATAGGTCGCGGCTTTTTATCATTTTAGCATGCCCTGCGACCCATATCCAGGTGCGACCTATATATGGCTTTTTATAAAATAAGCTGCTTTGTAATCATTTATTAACAAAAATTAAACTGAGACACACTCTTACAATAATGTCAGCTAACAATATATTTTTAGGTGTTTATCCTGCTACAATTATTCATTTATTAAAGAAAAGTTCAGCTCAGACACATATTTGCTATAATTTTTATCAAACAAATAATTGTTTTAAGTGTTAATCTTCTTAAAGGCCTTGCTGTGCGCTTCTGTGGCAGAATTTGCAGCAGAGCTAAACACGGTCCACATTTTGACATAGGTGCGACCTATATTCAGGTGCGACCTATATATGGATTTTCCCAATTCTTTGGCAATAATTGGACAATATGACCTATATTCAGGTGCAACCTATACTCCAGAAAATACGGTGCCCACTATCCCTCCTCTGAACATGTCCAAACCATCTCAGTCTGGCCTACCTAACTTTATCTCCCAGTTGTTCAACATGTGCTGTACCTCTGATTATCTCATTCCTGATCTTATCCATCCTTGTCACTCCTAAGGAGAACCTCAGCATCTTCATTTCTGCTACTTCCAGTTCTTTCTCCTGTCTTTTTGTCAATGACACTGTCTCCAGACCATACAACATAGCTGGTCTCACCACTGTCTTGTAAACTTTTCCTTTGACCTTTGCTGACACCTTTTTGTCACAAATCACTCCTGAAACTTTTCTCCATCCACTCCATCCTGCCTGGACTCTCTTCTTCACCTCTTTACCACATTCCCCATTTTCCTGGACAGTGGACCCCAAGTACTTGAAGTCCTGCACCTTTGTGACCTCTGCTCCTTGTAGCCTCACTGTTCCACTGGCCTCCCTCTCATTCACACACATGTACCGGTACTCTTTCGAGCTAGCTGATCTTGGAAATGAGAAACTGTAAAACAGTCTTTCAGTTTTTTTTAAATGGGGTTCTTAAGATTTAAACAATTATTATCTCACCTGTCACAGATAGCTCTAGGAACAATTTCAGTTTGGAGGAAAAATAACAATGTAAGTGTTTCTACAAACCTTTATAAAGTTATAAACACTGGAGTTTAATCTATAAAAGCTAAGTCTGGTCCTATGTATATTCAACAAACAAAACAAAGCAAAAAAAAATGTAGAAACGTTTTGTCTTTCGTCCGAAAGACTTCCTCAGTCTGAGAGGCTGTATTCAGCTCAGTCTGACGTGCATTCCAGTTGATGAGGCAGTAGAGGTGGTCTGTTTAAGGTTAAAATCAGACACCACTGAACAGCAGGACCACGCTTTCCACAGAAGCAACTGTGTCAACTCTTGAAACTGTGCCTGCAGTCAACCTACTTCACATATGGGGAGCAATATTATAGGCAGAAACATGGGTGTGCTATGGGGTCTCCAGTTTCTCCTATTGTTGCCAACCTGTACATGGAGGAGGTAGAAAAGAGAGCCTTGACGTCCTTTTCAGGGAGACCACCAAGTCATTGGTTCAGGTATGTTGACGACACCTGGGTTAAAATTAAATCTCAGGAAGTCCAACATTTCACTGATCACATCAACTCTGTGGATAAATATATCAAGTTCACACGAGAAGATGTAAAAAATGGCAGGTTGGCTTTCTTGGACTGTGAGGTCTCAGTTTCTGATAGAGGAAATTTGCAAACTGAGGTGTACCACAAACCCACCCACACAGACCAGTATTTACAGTTTGACTCCCATCACCCTCTGGAGCACAAGTTAGGAGTCATCAGGACTCTGTATCACAGAGCAGACAGCGTCCCCACTAACTCAGGAGCCAGACAGAAGGAGAAATCACACACAAAACAGGCTCTAGAGAAATGTGGATATCCTAACTGGGCCTTCCTGAAAGCAGAGAAGAAACCCAAACAGGACTCCAGCCAGCCATCAGGTGAAAAGAAGGAACCCAGACCAGTGGTCATTCCGTATGTTGCGGGAGTTTCAGAGACATTGAGACATTTATTTTCTAAACACAATGTCCCAGTGGCTTTTAAACCCCAAAATACATTATGGCAAAGACTGGTTCATCCCAAAGATCCAGTCCCCCGGAACAAACGGAGAAATATTGTGTATGCTGTTCAGTGTCAGGCAGTGATGTTTTTGTTGACGTGACGTTAACTTAAATTTTTCGTCGACGCCCCCTTTTTTCATGACAATAACGAGACAGTAACTAAATAAACATTGCTCTTTAATGATTAAAACGTGACGAAATGTGTGTGAGTTTTCGACGGGACTGAACGAAAATGTTAGTCGGTGGTCCGTCAATAATTTATATTTCTGCTCATAATTATATTGTGTCGGAAAGTCAGCTGTTTGGTCACGCCCACCACCGCGGTGTTGATGCAGCACGGCCACGCGCTGCGCGGCGCGCGCTCACCTGTCCCCAAAAATACACTACACGCGGCTCCGCTCCGCCCCGCTCCGCAGGTCGCAGCTGTGCGAGTCCAATTTCCACTACCTGCGCTCAGCTCAGGTCCGAGTGGATGCGCTACTCCGAGACGCATGCGCGGGAATTGCGAGTCCAATTTCCACTACCTGCGCTCAGCTCAGGTCCGAGTGGATGCGCTGCTCCGAGACGCATGCGCGGGAATTGCGAGATCGCGCGATAAATCAAGTGATAAATAAGTAAGTCAGAACAAAACAATTCACTCGGTGGAAGAAAGAGAACAACTGTAGATACTGCTGCCTTGATATTCTCTCGTAAATGAGCTACAGGACATGGTTTGAGCAACAGGAAGTGATGTATTACATTTCAGAATAAAATACTTTATTTATTTCTTGTATTTCTTTTTATTTCTTGTATTGCGTTTGTAGGCGTAGTCATAAATGATAGTTTGACAGCATTTTTGTACAAATAAATCCGTATAGAGCTAGGATTAGTCCGCCCGTGGTGATTTTATTTTGTAAATACGGAAGTTGTGCTCGTTCCTTTTCCTGTTGGTGCGACGTAATCTTCAAAAGTTGACTCCGGCACAGCTCCGGCGTCCGGCAGAAATAGAAAAATTTCTAATTTTGACGGACTGCCGTCCGCTCTCCGCAGCTCGCCGCCGCCGTGCGGAGCCAGTGTAAATTCTGTCATTGATTATAATGGGTGCGTATTTGCTGCGGAGGTCGGACCGGAGCGGGGCGGAGCTGCAACGCGTGTAGTGTATTTTTGGCGTGTGACTTCCTCTTCAAACTGGACCATGGAAGATCATGCTGCACGAAGGGGTTCGGTCGGTGGCCGCAAGCCCACTTGCCCAGAAAGGATTTATGGACTTATTTTGTATTTAACCCAACTGTGAGAGACGAGAAGAACCGAATGTATGTATTTTTTTTTATAAATCCTGTCCTTGTTTGAAGCTGTTTGGGCTGCTGTGTGGGTCAGTCAGGTTCTGGTTCTGTTTGGACTCACTGCTGACTTGTCACAGAATAGCGCATTCACGTTTGACCTCCGCGTCAACTTTTTGCCTAATAAGCTCATTTATAAAACTGCGAGGAAGTGCTATTGTGTAGTTATTGCATTTGAAGCAGGTAAACAAGCATATGCTGTCAGAAACTTTTTCTGCTCAGTGGTTTGGTGTATCTGCTGTGGACCGAACGGTTCGAGACGGTTCCGAGAGAGTCAGTCGTTGTTTTCGACAGTTGAATCGCTGTGTTGCTGAGCGTTGAGCTTAGTGTAACTGTAGAATGTGATTTGCTATATTTCAGAATTTTACTGCAGAGTATATGCAGGGTCTTGAAAGTTATTAAAAGTTGATAAATCAATTTTGGGAAAATTAAGGGTCTTGAAAAGTATTAAAAAGTCTTGAAAGTGATTTGATGTGGTATTATTTTTTTTTGCTGTTATTCTAGCTTTAAATAATTTGACAGCAAAAAGTATGTATGACTAATAATTGTTTTCCTCACCGTGGAGGATTCGGAAACTGCTTCGCACAAATTTAGAGTGTCAGGTTACAAGAGCCTTTACGGCTAGGCCTATCTTGTGCGCATGCACGGCTGCTTTATCTCCAAGTTGAGTCTGTGTGATCGAATAAGTTGCCGCAAGACCGTGAGAACAATGGGTAAATGCAAGTTTTATGACTCCTGGTTGGAGATGCCTGATTTTCAAGAATGGCTGAGGTCTGTCGCCGAGAATAACCGTGTTTATTTCTTATTCGCCATTGTTCAACCAAGTTACTTTAAAATAGCTACGAGTCTTGTTGTAACCTAAGCTATATTTTCTTAAACCTAGTCGTGGTTCAGTTTCTTCTTTTGAACTTTTTTCTTTCCACTGTATCTCAGTTCTGTTGTAGGTTTGAGATTCACAGATTTAATTGAAAACAACAGCAGTTTTGTAAATCAAAGATTTGTTGCTTAATAAAACAAAGTGACGATAAGGTCTTGAATTTATTTTGGAAGGTCTTTAAAAAGTCTTGAAAAGGTATTGAAATTAACTTCATTATTCCTGCATATACCCTGCGTTAATAAGCGTTTTTATGTGTTGAAAAGTCCGGAAACTTTTGCTAACTGATAGCTACTTTCTGTTCAAAATGGCCGTGGCGTTTGTTTATGTATTGTGATTGGTTGTCGGGGCTGTGTAGAGACACTGGCTGTGTCTCAATTCAAGGGCTGCATCCTCATGAGTGCGCATTTGTCGGCCGCATACGTCATTGCCCCGCGCGGAGGACTGTCCCAATTCGAAGACTCCTCCTCATGCGGCCGAGGAATGCGGCCTACTTCCTGTCGAAATCTGAGGATGCATTCGTGAATCCTTCCAGACGGAGGCTATCCCAGAATTCATAGCGCCAGCAGAGATTTCGCGGGGGGGTGGGACTTTCTGCGTGCAGTGTCGGGGCTGCTGCGTGTTGTTGAGTCATCAGCTCGTTTTAACAACAACCTCAGCGCGAATATTCATTCAACCTTTATTTAGTCATCTCAAACAACCTCAGCTCGAATATATCTCATTAAAATTTAACTACAGAAACGACAAAAAAAAATGTGTTAGCTGAATATACAGTATATTAGTGCTTCTGAGTTTACTGTTTTTGAAGAACTGATTACAAATCAGATTATTTTACACGTGCTTAGCAAGGATTTTCTGAGGGGCAATCTTTTAAAAGCCAGAGTGGACCTACGAAATGCAACTTGTTCAGTAGCACAGTTGGTAAATCAACCTGCGATTGGTGCAGAGATACTTTTCTCGAAGCTGGTTCGAATCTCACTCGGTGCGGTTAAAACTTTTTACTTTTGTCTTTTATTGGATAAAATAAAAAGGAGTTTCACAAACTCCTTCCTTTTAATCTCAGTCCTCGTTTTTTTATCCAATAAAAGACAAACGTAAAATAAGTTTTAACCGTACCGAGTGAGATTCGAACCAGCTTCGAGAAAAGTATCTCTGCACCAATCGCAGGTTGATTTACTAACTGAGCTACTGGACAAGTTGCATTTTGTAGGTCCACTCTGGCTTTTAACAGATCGCCCCTTATAAGCTGATTTGTAATCAGTTCTTAATAAACAGTAAACTCAGAAACACTAATATATATACATGTATTCAGCTAACTAATATATTTTAGCGGCGTCCCTTCTCTTTCCACACACACCAAGCGCACACAAGAACTTCCCACCCACTTCAAGAGAACGCCCCACCCACTTCAATGCCGGCAAACCTGAAGGCTAGACCGTCCCATTTCAGCAGTTTCGCTCAGCCCACCCGGTCTTGTGAGTGCGTGGCCTACTCGGCCCAGCTAGGCTGGGTCCTCATGAGGACGCAGCCCCTGAATTGAGACACAGCCACTGTGATAGGTCAGAGGGAAAGAACTACAACTCCCATGACGACTACAAGTTCTGTGATTGGTTGCGTCAGCTCACTGTGTGACGTCAGCCGTGACTCCACACACGCACACTCACAGGAGATTTAAACTGCTGGACAGGAGAACTCACAGGAGAAAAAGCCGTTCTTTTTCTTCAGAGAGTAAATAAAGAAGTTATTTCAGCGTTTGTCACATCCAGGTACAAAACTCATCCAAAAAGTGGATTTTTATTGTGTTGTTCAGTAACCATCGTGATTAAAATAAAAACTATCTATCCCTTCGAGATGATGACTGGTCGACAAAACACCTGACTTGATTTATAATAACTGCATAAAGTATTGTCAGATAAATTCTATTATATTATACAGTATTATATTATCACATACAAGTACTGTTAGTGAAACTTGGAGAATGCAGGCCAACATATGTCTGGGGGGCATGTAACAACCCCTTTGTCCCAAGCTCTGTCCCTTTGTCCCAAGGCCAGAAGAAGCAGAGTCAAACATCTCCATAATAATGCAGGTCACCTAGATGATTTTGCATTTGCATTCCAGGAGAGACAATAGAAACAGGAAAGGTCTGTTTGCTCCTCAAGGCCGGTGCAGAGCTCCGCGCTGGACCGAGCCCCGCGCCACGCGCGCGTTGCGCGTTGCGCGTGGGGGGTTCACAGCAGAGCACAGCGTGAAGCAACGTGTGGCTCCAACAGAGCTCTGCTTTCTTCCCACGTTCTCTGTGAGCAGCTGCACGCGGAGGGGGTCAGTTCAGTCCCCCTCCGCGTGCAGCTGATTGGTCAGACACCGCGCTTCGCGTAGGCGCTCGTAAAATTGGAGCTTGGCGCGCTCGCGTGAACGTTCAAAGGGCTTGTGCAGCGGCGACCTCACGGCGCTCACACAGCGGGGCGCCGCGCTCGCTCAAGCGCGGAGCTCTGCGCCGGCCTTCAGTTTGAATCATTTTTACATACAGAGCTTGGGACAAATGGCTGTTACATGGGATGGAGGTGCACACAAAATGGGATTAAAATTCCTCAAACTGTAATTTCACAGTTTCTGTTAAAAAAACCGTACTCAAGTTAATTTGTAAAGACTAATATGTTTTTTTTTAAGACTAAAACTAGACTTAAATTTTTTAAGTTTTTGTCGATTAAATCTTAACTAAAACCATTAAATATAGAAATGACTAAAACAGACTAAAACTAAGAAGTATTTTAATCTATAAGACTTTGACTAAAACTAAAATCAAAATGGCTGTCAAAAACAACACTGGTGTCAGGAGGGCTGTGATCAGTCTTATATCGGGGAAACTAAACAGCCACTGGCCAAAAGGATGGCCCAGCACAGAAGATCAACATCATCAGGTCAGGACTCTGCAGTCTACACTCATCTCCAGGCCAGCAGTCACTCTTTCAGGATGAAGATGTTCACATCCTTGAGAGAGGAGTAAAGGAGGCCATCTTTGTGAAAAGAAACCGTCCATCATTAAACAGGGGTGGAGGCCTCCGGGTTCAACTGTCCCCCTCTTACAATGCTGTTATTGCTAGTATCACTCAGCCCTCTGTGAATAGCAAACAACCATCAGGGTGCTAACGATCCATCGTTAGGCTGATGGTCCTCCTTGATCATGTGAGCAGCTGGTTTCGGCTGTCATCAGCCAACTGGTTGATCCACTGTGAGAGGGTGCTATTTATAAGACTGAGCTGAATACAGCCTCTCAGACTGATGCTACGTTCACACCAAACGCGTTTTGAGCTGCAGGAGCGGCCAGTTTACATGCAAACTCAATGGGGGACGCGCCTCTAGGGGTCGTGCGTCGCGTCACGTCCGTTTTGAGCGGCGCGGAAGGGGCGGCAGAGCGTTTTCCGTGCATGCGGTGCCCGCGGCAGCCGCCGCCGCTCAAATTAAAAAAAAATTGAACTTTCGCCGCTGAGCGCGTCTTGACAACCAATCAGGGAGAGTCAGCTATGTGACACGGTAACGAGGGGACGGATGTTGCGCAAGTGTGACGTATTGTTTGTGAGACACAGAACCAACCCGCAAATTCGTGTTCAAGTATGGAGGAGAAACTTATCGTTGCTGTGTGTTCCCATCCAGTCCTTTACGACCGGTCAAGTGTGTTGTACAGAGACCGAAATAAAAAGGACCTTGCCTGGCGGAGTGTCAGTGAGGAAGTCGGGATTTTGGGTAAGTTTTGAATTGTAACAAAACTTCAGACCGGAAAAAGAATCAAGACGCTCCTCCCACACTCCGCCGCCACCACCACTGCTGCTTCTTGTTCCTGTCTGAACACCAGTGTGTCCACCTTGAGGCGTTTTGCACTTTTTGTCCACTCAAAACGCGTTCGGTGTGAACGTAGCATTAGGAAGTCTTTTGGACGAAAGACGAAACGTTTCAACAATTTTTTTGTTTTGTTTTGTTTTTTGAATGTCCAGAGGACCAGACTTGGCTTTTTTAGATTTTTCTTCCTGGATTATTGAGCATGCATCAGGGTCCTGGAGTTTTAGCTCTGTAGATTGTCAATATCACACAGGAATCGTTTACTTTGTGATACAAACAACAACTATGGCATGAATAATACCTACATTTTCATAAAATCTTGGTATTTATCTGAAAATCCAAGATGGTGGTCTTTGTTCAACATGCTAAAACATGGAAAACTTGCCTTGTATAATTTGATCGTCTGAGCCGGTCATGTAAAACTGAATGTTGTGGCAGAAGCTTTGGTCTCAGTTGCACACAGCCTTGTGCAGTTGTCATGAGCAGATTGTGTCGATGTAGGGCTGGACGTTATTTCAATACATGTACCGTATTTAAAAAATATAAAGATAATTTTCTACACGTATAAGATGAGACTACAGTATATTGATATATTATCAGCCACAATTACATGTAGTCACAAAATAGAGTCAGAATTTCTTTGTCATTCGCAACACGTGTGGTACATATGGTGGAATGAGATTGTGTACTCAGAGTCCCAGTTACATCCAGCAATAAAATGTAAAAGAAAAACAGTAAAGATCTAAGATATAAACTTTGGCCCTGTTTAGACGGACACGATGGGGGAAAACTTAGGTTTTTTTGTATGTTAATCAGAGAAAAAGATCTGCGTTGACACGGACGAATTCTGTGTTTACATGCATCTGCAGGAATCCCCTCCCGCCCTCATGAATCTGCTGTAGTTACCATGCCGGGGGGGGGGCTCTGAGGGTTCAGCTGTGTTGCACTATTGACGAAGTATTTCATCTTTTGGGAAAGTGAAAAGGTTCACTTGTTCACAGATGATATTAGAACACCCAAATGCGACACAACGTAACTGCATTTTTCAAGTAAAAAACCCCCCCACAATCTTCAGGCGAGCAACAGACACACGCACACTGACAAGCCCAGGGCTCTGCCCGATTTTACGTCGGATGTTGCATTTGCGTGTAATTGGATTTCCCGTGAATGAACTCTGTGCGAAGTTTAAAATCACTTTTAAAGCTAAATTAAATTGATTTATCATTTTGTTTGCAAAAACGAACATAGTTGAATGATAAAAGATACTGTATATATTTTGAGCAATGTTATGCATAGTAAAAAATCATGTCAGTGAGGCTTTAATTTTACTAAATGTATTTTAAATTCTTTTGTATTTTATATTCTTTATGTATTTTATATTTCAATTTGTTACTGGTGATGTTTGAACTGTGTTTGTTTAAGTGTCCTTGGGTGTCCTGAAAGGCGCTTTTAAATAAAAGGATTATTATTATTATTATTATTATTTTTATTATTATAATCATCCAGGTAGATGACAAAAAAAGGTTAAACCATTTCATCTGGACCAGTTTCTTTAAGGAAGAAACGTTGCGTCTTCCATCCAGAAGACATCATCAGTTTTGTTATCTACCTGAATGATTGAGCCTTCAAAACTTTGCTCTGCACCATTTTGGCCTTTGTGTCCTCAGGCTGTTTCTGTGAGTAGCAAATTGGCCATCTGGCCTAAAACATTTGATTGTTGTACATGATTGATTGATTGTTTTGTACAGATGGGTCATTTTGCATGTGTTAAAAGCTTCTGAGGTTCCAACAGGAGGTTGGCTTGAAACACAGCAATGAAAGCAGCTTATGGGACAGATCTGGTTGGCAGGCCACAGACTGATGAAGTCTTCTAAATGGAAGACAAAGCGTTTCTCCCTTTAAAGAAACTGGTCCAGATGAAATGATTTAACCTTTTTTTGACTCAGAAATATGTTTTTGTTGTAACATTATGGAAAGAAAACGTATCATTACATGTATTGTATTTATTCATTTTAAAAATATTGAGATATTAATTTAGGTCTATATCGCCCAGCCCTATGTCAATGTCAAATTTCTATGGCTTTGCGTAATGAAAGTCCCTGAAAATTTCAAGTGATAACATGGTTTTCATTCTTTAACCTCACATCCCTAATTTAAAATATTAATGTACTTTAAAGTAATTGAATTAACTGGCTCAAGAATTCAATTTAGCATGCACGAAAACCAGTCCATTTGAGATGGGATGCGCTCCAACTAGCTGCTAGCTCATCAGTTCTTTAGAAGTAAACTTTATCTCTTTAACCTGAAGCTGGTGAAAGTTACCAAAGTTCTATGCATAGTCTCAAACAAAATATACAGTATCAAACAGGATATATACCTAGCTGCTTTTCTTGTAGTTGGTGTTTTCAAGACCCTTTTCTTGCCCTGTTCATCTTTATAGACTATTAAAATGTAGGAAATATGTACCGTATTTTTCCGGTCTATAGGTCACACCGTTGTATAGGTCGCACTGTTCAATTATTGTCACCTAGGTCGCACCTACGTCACCGCCGATGTAACGCGTCATCCACCGCTGACGTGCCTCGTGACCGTTGAGTCAACCCGGCAATATGGACCGAGTGTTTAGCTCTGCTGCTAATGTCTGCCAGAAGCTAAATACGAGACTAGTCCGTCTCTGAAAACACGAATAAAAAATCGAATCTCATCTCAAATGTTTTCTCCAGGACATAGTTAAGTACATTAGAGCCTTATAATTACTCTGTAAGCAGAAATAAATGTACACCGATTGGTTTCGAAGCTATTTATAACATAAACAGAAGCTAACAGAAGCTAACACGAGACGAGTCCGTCTCTGAAAACACAAATAAAAAAATCGAATCTCATCTCAAATGTTTTCTCCAGGACATAGTTAAGTACATTGGAGCCTTATAATTACTTTGTAAGCAGAAATAAATATACACCGATTGGTTTCGAAGCTATTTATAACATAAACAGAAGCTAACACGAGACAAGTCCGTCTCTGAAAACACGAATAAAAAATCGAATTTTATGTCAAATGTTTTCTCCAGACCATAGTTACGTACATTAAAGATCCTATAATTATAATCTATAAGCAGAAAAAATATACACCGAGTGGTTTCGAAGCTATTTATAACGTAAACAGAAGTAAACAAATAAAACGAAGGCTAACACGAGACGAGTCCGCCTCTGACACATAAAAAATCAAATTTTATGTTAAATGTTTTCTCCAGACCATAGTTAAGTACATTAAAGCCTTATAATTACGCTCTGTAAGCAGAAAAAATATACACCGAGTGGTTTCAAAGCTATTTACAACGTAAACAGAAGTAAACAGAAATAAAACGAAGGCTAACACGAGACGAGTCCGCCTCTGACACGAATAAAAAATCGAATTTTATGTCAAATGTTTTCTTCAGACCATAGTTAAGTACATTAAAGCCTTATAATTACACTCTGAAAGCAGAAAAAATATACACCGAGTGGTTTCGAAGCTATTTATAACGTAAACAGAAGCGAACACCAGAAGCTAAGAGAAGCTAAATGCTACAAAAAGATGGTTAAAAAAAAAAAAACCCTCAAACATCTAATAAAGCTACTCACTTGTAACCGTCCACAGTGTGATTCCGTTCTGTAAGTTTCAGAAAAATCCGCTGAGTGGTTCTTGACTTATCTTGCTAACAAACAGCATACAAACTGAGCTAACAGAAGTTACATCCAGACCAGGAGGCCGACAGAGTCAGTCCGAGCAGAGGAGCTTTTTTTCGGACACATGAGCTGGAAATGGTCTTCTTCTTCTTCTTGGGTCGGTGTACTCCTCTGGAAGTGGTATTGCACTGCACCCCTAGCGACCGAAAGTGGTACTCCACCATTTTCTGCCAAAGTGAAAAAGGGTCATAACTGAGCCAAAAATTTGTCTTAAAATATGGGGGGAAAAATCCATAAATAGGCCGCACTGGTGTATGGGTCGCAGGCCTTGAAAAAAACCATAAAAAGGTGCAACCTATACACCGGAAAATACGGTATACATGTCTAAAAACTTGTTTTTATTATACTCTGAGAAATGTTTTCATTTGGAGCTAATGTACCTTATGAAAAGGGTTTTAAATAAAACTGTGGCAGTTAATATCTTGAAGTAAGACACAGATGAGATTAGTAATCCATCAAGCAGCTGATTCTAGATTTTAGACATGGAACAAAAATCTGCAGCTGGTCTGTAGGAGCAGTTTTATAGGTTATGAAGTAAATTTTGTTTTTGAATTGTATCCTTGCTGTTTTAATTTTCTACTTCTTCTTTTTTTTATTTTTGTAGATCAGGTTGTGGCTCGATGGAACTCCATTCCTGTTAAAACTAGAAGGGAAGCTTCGCAGCGAATGAAAGTTTGTATTTTTTGGATCCCCGTCATCTTGGAGCCGGACAACTCCAGTACTCATAATTGGGCTGTGGATATAGGTTTAACCAACTCAAAGTAAGAACAGCTACGATGGCCAACACTTGTTAATGCTTCATTTTAAAGGTTGAAATAAAAAATAGTTTTTACGTTTTTCCCTTTAAAACACTTTCATGAAACATTCCAGGGGTCCATTTCTCTACAGGTCTCTCTTGTAAACGAGTCCTCGAGGCTCAATGACCTAACCTGTATAATGTTAGATGAATTTAAAAAAAAAGAATGACTTGTTTTTAGAGTTTTATTTTTAAAAAGCAATGATGTGATTGTGTGGTGACGTTACTGCCCTTGGTTGATATCAACGCCACGGACAGCTATGATAAAACTCTGTAGCACAGAGAACGAGGTTGCAATTTAATTTTTTTGTCAGTTCAGTTTGTTTATAAAGCGCAAAGTCACAACAGAAGTTTTCTCAGGGCACTGCAGAGAAACATTCACATACATATCAAGTCAGTTACCGTAAGGTTATTTATCTAAGGAGCCAACAGATTGCCAACAAAAACTTCATAAGTGAATTTTTTGACTTTCTTACTGGAATACTGCTCAATTATGACAGGGTTTTGATTCTGGGGGACTTTAATGTACAGGTCTGCTGCCCTGATAAGCTTTTGGTGCAGGAGTTTCTAAATCTGATCCGGTCTTTCAACCTTGGCTACGTTCACACTGCAGGCAAATCCGACCCAAATCCGATTTTTTTTTTTTTTTCTTCCCCATCTGACCCATATCCGATTTTTTTATGACCGTCTGAACGCGACAAATCCGATTTTTTTCAAATCCGACCCAGGCCGTTTCAGTATGTGGTTTTAAATCGGATATATATCTGATGTTTTCAAAGCGACTGCAGTGTGAACGCTCATGTGACTTACATCTGACTTTTGCAGAACTGTGCGGCTCATTTAATTGAGCCTGCGCGTGTTTGTACAGACAGAGGGGACACGCAGTAGCGGCCGGCAGTTCAGAGCGGGGTGGGGGCGAGCTCTCTGTACTTGCAGTGATATGAGACCGACGTCACACACCACTCACTTGCTTTCTCCTCAGTTTTCTTTTGCCTTTAATCATTGGGATGTTTAGCTTTCCCCGATTGGACAACAACTTCAAAATTACCGAACACCCACTGAAAACTGTCGCGCGTGTCCACGTTTACTTCCGCAAACACAGGGTGCTACGTCAGCAGTGTTGACAGATCTCGTGACAAAAACAAGCGACCAGCCCCATGAAAACAAGCACAAACAAGCAACTCGCAGCCTGCATGTCACGTCACGTTCAGAGACTCGTTTTCTTCTGCGCATGCTGGTCGTTTCTGCAATGTAGTTCGTTCACACTGGAGTCATGCAGGTCTGATGCAGGTCGCATTTAAAATGTAGTGTGAACGTTCACACCAAAAGATCGGATTTAAAAAAAATCGGAATTGAGCACCTGCAGTGTGAATGTAGCCCTTGGGCAAAATGTTGTTGGTCCAACTCATCAACAGGGCCATACACTTGATTCAGGCCCTGTTTACACGGACACTGTGTGGGGGAAACGGAACTTATGGGCATGTTAATTAGTTTAAAAGTTTTGCGTTGACACGGATCTGACACGGATCTGCTCGAATCTCCCCCCTCCCTCATGCCCCCCCCCCTTACACCCACTGCGCATGCGTGCTGCTGAACCTTCACCCACTGCGCATGCGTGCTGCCTCACTCTGCTGGCAGTCTGCTACTTTCTTTTGTGCTAAAAGTTGAGCTAACAACAAGTTAACAATAAGTTAAAGCTGGATTTTGGATAAGAGTCGACAGATTTGACACCAAGCGGGACTGCTTCATCTTTTCTTTTTTTTTTCCATTTATAGATGGCCTCCCTTCACACCTTATAGCCATCCTCTCACTCCAATATATATATATATATATTATATTTTTTTTTAAGAGAGAAAGAAAGAAAAGAGAAAGTAAGACAACAAATCAACAATTATCAACCAAAAGAGCACAAGGCAAACACACCCAACCTCCGTCCACAATCCTGCAAAGCACATGACAGAACACAACAATGGAACATACATGCATAAAGACTAATAATATTCATGAGCTTGCAGTAGAATTCTATAAATACACATACCCATACCTACAAATATATATATAGTATACATACATATACTTTTATATTCATTCATATACCCATCTACATATCTGCATATATCTGCAGATACTGCAGATACATATACAGTATTCTCTGACTAGCCTTATCTAAGGATGCCAAATGTGCCTTATGTGCCTTACTTCATATGCCACTTTGCCTATATACCAACATCAACTACCTCATACATATACTGTGTACATTAACTTATATGCTGCTGTGCCACTCTTTGCAAATGTCAACGCTAGAAACTTCAGTTTATTTTATAGATATACGTTTTATACTTTTTATACTACTATGCAAAAACTCAGGACAGTATTACACTTTTATTATTTCATTTTATGCTTATGTTCATTGGGTGTTTGGTGTTTTAGGGGTGTTTGGTGTTTCAGTGTTGGTGTAAATTTTCATACTTTTATACTATTATGAAAAAACTCAGGACAGTGTTACACTTTTTTACTATTTTATGCTTATGTTTATTAAATGTTTTAGTGTTTAGTGTTTAGATGGTTACTGTTGCACCGAGGGACTGAGAGAAACGCAATTTCGGTCCTGTGTATGTCCTGTACATATTGCAGTTCTGACAATAAAGTTGACTTTGACTTTGACTATATACATCCCTGCATCCATTTGTGTGTGGTTGTGAGCATGCATAAGTGTATAAGGTTCCTCCAATAGAACATTTAGTAGCGACTGTGAAGCATCAGAGATCCGTCCCCCCAAAGCCCGAGGCAGACGAAGGGGCGATCAAAGCCCAAGACCCCAGGAAGGACCCCGAGCCCAGAGTCCCCAGGACCACCCGAACAGGACGAGCCACTAGCCCACTCCCCAGATCCTACCAAGGGGAAGAACCGGACGAACCCCACCAGCGACCACATACAATGACCCCCCGGGGTCGCCCGCGACAAATTCACAGGCCCCCGCCGGAGCCCGCTGCACCGACGTAGCCCCAGGGCCGGTCACCGAGGCCCGGGCACCGGGGACGCCCACCCCTCAGGCCCAGACCCGACCGGACCAGAGGGCACGAGCCCCACCAGGCAGCCACCAGGCCGAGCCGACAAACGCCCAAGCGCCCAACCCCAGATAGTGAGGGCCCCAAGCACGCCCGCAGGCAAAGGAACACCCACCAGGGGGGCCACGTGGCAGGAGCGCGACACTAATGCCCCTTTTCCACTTGCTCGGCCCAGAGCGGCTCAGTCTGGTCCGGTCTGGTTCAGTTCGGATCGGCTCACATGTAGGTTTGTCTCCATTCACTACTGCAGCCCTTCTGTGGGCGGGGTGTAGAATCTCACTCGTCCTACCACGTGGTGGCGGTAGTGTTACCTCAAGCTATTTACTAGCCACCACTAAACATTAGAAGAAGAACACCCTGCAGGACCTTGTCTCACCACCTGTTGGCGGTAATGTCCCTTGAGCTATTTAATGCTCTAATCTTACTTTATTGCCTTTTCAGCTTGTTTTAAACCCCTGTGTTTTCCATTTTTTTTCTTTATAATAAAGATTATTCTCATATATGTACAAGGTTCCTGTTAACATTGCTTAACACATTGATCGCACTGCCCTGTAATCAGTTAAACTATTTTTACAGTAAGGTACAGATTAGGAATTAATTAGGTTTCAATTGGCCCTGTAATATTAAATGTTTGTATTTCATTAAATTTAAACGGTAATATTTTGTCAGGGATAATTCAAAGTCAAATGCAAATGGATAATTTGGTTTAAACTGTCCCTTAAACATTAAAAGCATGTTTCTTTAAACGTAAAAACAAAGTATTAATAATTAAATGTTTGTTGATCAGGAAACTCGTTTGGACATCCAAGAACAGCTTCATCTGGGTTGATGTTGACGTCTGTGCATCCTTTGAAAAGCTGCTGCACCCACAACTCGACATCAGGATGGATGGATGGGTTCATGTTGACGTCTGTGCATCCTGGCAAAAGCTGCTGCACTACTCATGACACGACATCAGGAAGGATGGATGGATGGATGGAGGGCTGTTCAAATCTAATAATCTTTTTCTTATGATTCTTTAAAGGTCAAATGCAAATGGAAAATATTCTTAACTTCCAGTATGTTTTTAAACAAACACTATACTGTACACACTTAACATTGTAAAATATGTTTAGGAAATTATTGTTCAATGACACCACTTAAGAAATAAAATGTTTATTATGAAAACTAAGAAGTGAAAAAAGCACAAAAATAAATACTGCATCCACCTAAATGATTTTTTTCCTGTTGTCTCATGGGCTTCCTCCAGAAGACACAAGTTGATAAATTCTGGTGTTGACTTCTTCGTCTTAACTGTAAAAAAAAGAAAAACATGGTTACCGGTAATTCAGTCTAGAAACTGTTTTATATGTAGATATATTTTATAAGATATATGTAAGATATATATACATATATCAAATATCTCAGAAACCACAAAGCAGATATTTTTCAAACTAAAACAGTGAAATCACAACATGTTCATGTACACACTGTAAGCTGTTGGAGTTATTTGAATTAAAATTCGATTTTTTATAGACATAAGTGTGTCGACCTAGCTTATTTTTTTTCCTACTAGTATTTAACACATATCTTATATCTCAGAAACTACAAAGCAGATATTTTTCAAACTGACAAAATGTAATCACAAGATGTTCATGTACATACTTTAAGCTGTTGGAGTTATATGAATTAAAATTCGATTTTTTAATAATTTATTTTCGTAGCACATGTGACAGGTTTGGAAGTAGTCAAAACAAATCAATTTAAATCCAGCAGATTTGACCACAACGTGACATTACAGTATTAGGGACTTGTTAACCTGAGGAACCCTCGTGGTATAAAGCCAGCTATGAAATATATTTTTTAAGCTTTTATTTAGCTACATTTAAAAGAAAGAACGCCGATCGACCCCACCCGCGCGTGCATGTGATGTGCACGTGTCGACCTACTTTGTTAAATCCAGCTGATTTGACCACAACGTGAAATTATTAAGGAACTGTTCAGCTCAAGCACCCTCTTGATATAACGTCAGCTATGAAATATATTTTTTAAAGCGTTTATTTAGCTACATTATAGAAATAAAGACGGTGCACGTAGCGAAACTACTTTTTTAAATCCTGCCGTTTTGACAACAACGTGAATTTATTAAGGAATAGTTCAGCTTAAGACACATGTTTGCTATAATTTTAAATACAAATAATTGTTTTTACCGTGTTAATCTTGTAAAGTCCTTCGGTGTTTGCTCCCTCGCGGCAGCCACTTCCTCAAACTCAGTCCAGCCTCCAACCCACGGTTCGGGTCCAGCCGGCCTCAGCCCTGCTCTGAGATGAGTCCGGAATCTTGGCGTGGCGCCGCGCATCTGTGAGGTGGAAATGCTGTCCAACGCGCGTTTGGCACGCAAATATGACGTCCCATCCGACCCGCGCCACCAAGTGAAAAAGGGGCATAAGTAGCCTCAGAAGTATCAGAGAGGGGGCAGTCCAAGACCCAGCCTGACACTTAAACGTTCATACACAGACACACTCATTCAGACCCACCCTCAGCCTCACCCTCAGTCACAGAAAGACAAACAATAATGACACGTTCCATTCATAATCCCGATGCACACTCTATACCCCCTAGGTCCAAGACATGTACCTGCTCCCGCATGCGTGCTGCTGAACCTTCACCCACTGCGCATGCGTGCTGCTTCACTCTGCTGGCAGTATGCTACTTTCTTTTGTGCTTAAAGTTGAGCTAGCAACAAGTTAACAATAAGTTAAAGCTGGATTTTGGATAAGAGTCGACAGATTTGACACCAAGCGGGACTGCTTCATCTAACAAGCTGCACACCAGACGCTGAGTGGACTGTGGACCAGAACCGAGTGACGATGAGGTCTGACTTTCCTCCGTGATAAACAGCTGACTTAAAGCAGGTAAATCAACATTCTTAATATAATGTTTGCTTGTGTTTACTTTGATCACACAACAGAGTTTTTTTTAAATTCATTTATTTCTGCCAGGTGGAGAAGCTGTCGTTCCAACAGGCTGATGGTTCTGAGGTTCTGATGGGTCCAGATGAACACACAGCAAGAGTCCAGTTCATTAACGTAGTTACAGTTCGGTTCACGTGTTTTAATAGTGTGTTCAGTTTAATTCTCAGTGTTTGTGTTGTAAACTTTGTGGTGCTGAATAAATAAATAAATAAAAAATAAACCTGGTGTCTTCATTTTCACAGCACGTTACGCACTGTTTAAAAAATGTAACGAGTCCAGATAGATACTGTAGTTCAGATAAATTTAAACATCTCCCACGCCAACATAAATACTGTTTATTATTGTTAAACTGTTATATTTTGCAGCGTGACACGTGAAATGTCAGCCTGCCCTAGACTGTCCGCGCATGCGGGCTGCGCGCATGTGGTTGACACAAAAGCTCCACGGGAGATGTTTACATTATCAGCGGGGGGTCAGCGAAAAACTTCCACCTTGAGAGCAGGATCAGGAAAGTATCGGAGTCAAAGAGGGGGGCCAGCAGCGTCGTGTAGGCGATAAGCAAAGTCGCAAAGAGAAAGTAGCGGTTACACTCAAAATATGCGCCGTGTAAACTGGCCCTTAAGGCCGGCGCAGAGCTCCGCGCTTGAGCGAGCGCGACGCCCCGCTGTGTGAGCGCCGTGCGTGCGCCGCTGCACAAGCCCTTTGAACGTTCACGCGAACGCGCCAAGCTCCAATTTTACGAGCGCGTACGCGATGCGCGGTGTCTGACCAATCAGCGAGCTCAGTTCAGTCCCCCTCCGCGTGCAGCTGCTCACAGAGAATGTGAGAAGAAAGCAGAGCTCTGCCCGGTGAACAGGCGCGCACAGAATGCGCTGTGTGTGGCGTCTAGGGAGGACGCTGAGCTCTGCATCGGGCTTTAGTTCTCTCTCACGGGTTATCTGTGGTTAATCTGGAAATTGGGGATGCCATTGTTTCAGATCACAGACCCATTTCATTTGAAACCTCTGTTATTCATGAGTCATCATCCCCCGCTCCAGCCAAGAGTTGTCGGATACTTGACTCTTAGGGGCCGTTTACACGGCGCGTATTTTGAGTGAAACCGCTCCTTTCTCTCTGAAGTTCTACTTATCATTTACACGAGTCCACTGGCCCCCCTCTTTGAATCCGATGGTTTCTTAACCCAGCCTCCAGAGTGGATCTTTTTCGCTGACCCCCGTTGATAACATAAACATCTCCCGCTGAGCTTTTGTTTGAACACATGCGCGCAGCACGTACGCGCGGACAGCCGGCATTTCTAACAATGGCGGTGGACTGGACACTCACCACTTTCTGAACTACAGCTGATGGAATATATTTTGAGTCTCATATTTAATTAATATACAACTGAATTACCTGCATCTGTGTTGGAACACAGCTGGATCCAGTTCTTATGTCGCTGTTTATTGAACGAGGCAGGCGGACATTTCACGTGTCACGCTACACTATAACATACGGTACTAAATGTGCTATACAGGTAGTCCCCGACTTACGAGCGCTCTGACCTACGAGGTTCCGGACTTACGAGCTGGCGAATTTTTGGAAAAAACGCAAAAAATACCGAGTTTTTCTGTGTTTTTTCACCACAGTTCGTTAGCTAAACATGTGGACACACGTTTCCGATCATTTTTATGCACTCGTAAGCAGTTTTTCGATGAAAAACGAGTGTTTGTAGTCGCGCTAGCAAAACCGTTCCAACTTACGAGCGAAATTCCGGACTTACGAGACACGTGGCGGCCGTTCCAAGTTACGAATTTTCGCTTTACGAGCGCCTCGGAGGAACGGAACTCGCTCGTAAGTCGGGGACTACCTGTATAATAACAGTTTAACAATAATAAATAGTATTTATGTTAGCGTGGGAGGTATATAAATTTATCTGAGCTAAATGAAGCTATCTGGACTCATTACGTCATGCCTAACATGCTTCATGTTGAAAATGAAGACACCAGGTTGATTTTTAATTTATTTATTTATTCAACACCACACACTGTATATCACAAACACTGAGAATTAAATTGAACACTTTTAAAAACACATTAACCGAACTGTTATGAACTGGACTCTGCTGTTTTCATCCTGATGGACACTGGACCCGCATCCGAACCAGTCCGCTTCGTGGAACGACAGCTTATCGACCTCGCAGGCAAAAAAATAAAAAAACTCAGTTGGTTGTTCTGTGATTGAAGTAAACACACGGAAACATTAAGAACATTGTTTACCTTGTAGCGCTGCTGTAAATCAGCTGATTCTCATGGAGTAAAGTCAGACATTAGCTGTGTTTCCATCCATTTTCATTTCGATTTTTGAGCTAATTTTTGAAATCTCGCAAATATGTAAATACAAATTAATGCGAAGCAGAAGTGTTTCCATCTACTGGCTTGTAGCGCATCTACCAAGCCACGCACAGCGTCATTACGTCAGACGTCAGCGTCATTACGTCAGACGTCAGCGTCATTACGTCAGACGTCAGCGTCATTACGTCAGACGTCAGCACTGCGCATGTCTACAGTAAACAGGAAGTAGCGGTTGAAAACAGAACCCGGCCACACATCTCGTCAAAATGGAGAGAATATTTCAGGTACGTGTTGCTATCGGGCAAGTTGTATTTATTCTGTCATGCCAACTAGTTTTAGCGATGTTACATGTTGTCCGGAGCGGAAACAGCTGAACGTCACGTGACGTGAATGTTCGCTGTTGCAGAAATGAGTCGGAAAATCTGTTTCCATCTGTCGTTTTGCGCATCTGCTCATTTCCGAACATCCCAAAAACCACCTCAAGCGAGCGTATAAACTTTTTGGCGAATTTGAGGAAGTAAATTCGGATTTTGCCGTTTCCATTAAGCTTTTCTGCTGCGATACTTCAAAATGCGCAGCTAGAAACCTTGATGGAAACACGGCTATTGTCACTCGGTTCAGGTCCGCTCAGCAACTGATGTGCAGCTTGTTAGATGAAGCGGGACCCACTTGGTGTCAAATCTGTCAACTCTTATCCAAAATCCAGCTTTAACTTGTTAAGTTGTTGACAACAACTTGTTAGCTGTACTTTTAGCCTCGTCTGTTTACCTCAGGAAGCACGCATGCGCATTATTTAAGGTTCAAAAATTCACAGCGCCATCTATTGGCCCGGCATGGTAACTACAGTGAATTCATGAGGGGGGGGGGGGAGTCATATCCACAGAATTTTCCCGTGTCAACACAAATCTTTTCCCTCTAATTAACGTACCCCAAACCTCCGTTTCTCCCCACCGTGTCCGTGTAAACGGCCTTAAACTGCTGCTCTTTTTTCCTTTGCATTCATTACTGCTGCTTTCTCAATCCCTGAAACCTCTGCCTGTATTAGTATGCAGGAGCTGCTCAGTAGTCCTGATACAACCTGTGCCAAGATCCTGGACCTTGTGGCCCCGCTAAAAATTAGGCGACCAAAGCGGGCACCACATCCCTGGTTGAATGTGACCACTAGAGCAGCCAAACTTCTATTCAGGAGAGCTGAGCGTAAGTGGAAAAAGGACAAATTACAGGTTTCTTTTATTATGTTAAAAACGTTTGAAAGAATACCAGAGCATCGTTAAATCTCAAAAGAACAAATACGTCTCCCAAATTATCTTTTCAAACTGTCATAATCCCCGTGTTCATTTTAATACAGTAAATTCCATTTTAAATGTCCCTCGGTCTGCTAGCATGGAGGCCTCTGACATCTGCAATGACTTTACCAGATACTTTGCTGACAAAATAGCGTTGATTAGGTCATCCAATCCCCAGTCCACAACTGACCCCTCTGTCCTTGTCCCTTGCTCAGCTGTCTTCAAACATTTTGAACCTATTTCACTCCCATTTCTAAACAAAGTTGTTGGTCAGATGAAACAAGTTCTACCCACGATTGGACCCTCTGTTCTTACTATTATAAATAGTAGTATTGTGACAAGTGTGGTCCCCGATGTTTTCAAACATGCCGTAGTTCATCCGTTAATAAAGAAACCTGGACTTGACCCTTCTACTTGCTCTAATTTCAGAACAATCTCGAAACTTCCCTTCTTGTCCAAAATCCTGGAGAAAGTAGTTTTTATTCAATTAAGTTTTTGAATGAGAACAGAATTTTCGAGATTTTTCAGTCTGGTTTTAAGCAACTCCACAGCACTGAAACAGCATTAGTGAGGTTTGTAACGATATTATGGTATCAAATGATTCTAGTCAGTTTGTGGTA
>JBBPBX010019642.1:21647-44262 GCA_038048925.1 Garcialebias charrua | reverse complement strand
GCCAAGATGGTGTAGTGGTTAGGGCGTTTGACTTGGGACCCGAAGGACGCGGGTTCGCGTCCCGGCCACTACACATCTTGGGGTGTCTATGAGTGCACACCTATTTCTCCAGCTCCCCGAGCGCCTTCTATGGCTGCTCACTGCACCACCTGGTAGGTGGTTGGGTTAAATGCAGAGACGAATTTCGTCTGTGTATGGGAAACATACGCAGATGACAAGATTAGACAATTATTATTATTATTATTATTTTAAAGGCTTTATAAATAATATTTAAAAAAAAGATAATTTTTAATCATAATTGCGCAACTTCCAGCCGTTTCAAGAAATGCCGCGGCAGCCATTTTAGTTAGGTCTTGGCTCCCGCCAGCCGGCTTTGAGGACTGTGTGTGTTCCAGGATTGCCTCATAAGGATAAATTACTAGCTGGAATCGCTCTGTGAACTCTGTGGACGTCTCAGGCCCGGAGCAGCAGCCGCGGATCGATGCCGATCGCTCAGTCATCGCGCCGCGCCAACACCAGCTCATGGCCTGGCTAAACACGTAACTAATCCAGAAGCTAACACGGGCCGCAGCAGCAGCCGCGGATCGCTCGCCGAGCCACCGCGCTGCGCCGCCCGACAACAGCAACTCATGGCCTGGCTAAACACGCAGCTAATCCAGAAGCTAACATGGGCCGCAGCAGCAGCCGCGGATCGCTCTCCGAGCCACCGCGCTGCGCCGCCCGACAACAGCAACTCATGGCCTGGCTAAACACGCAGCTAATGCAGAAGCTACGGGCGGCAGCAGCAGCCGCGGATCGCTCGCCGAACCAGCGCGCTACGCCGCCCGACAACCTAAGATGTCGGCTTTGACCAGCTCAAAGTAAGAAATTATATTTTTTATTTATTCTGTATTAATTAATTATTTTATTCTGTAATAATTGTATTATTATACTGTACAGTAATAATGCACTACACTGTGTTAGGTGTGTTAGGATAGGCGAAGTGCTTGGTAACTATATTATATATATATATATATATATATATTAGGCATGTAACGGTTGTAGTTGGTGTACCGAACCGAAAAGGTACGGAGGTGGACCGAACCGAACGTGCTGTACCGAAACGGTTATTTTTTCACTCATTGAATGTTAATATGTGCGCCGCGGAACAAAATTTCCTGGGCGCGTTTCAGCACGGAGCTATTATCTCGCAGCACGCGCAGCATTAGCCGTTAGCTTCTCGCTGCGGTTTCCTGTTTGTTAACGTTATGGTTTTCTTGTTAAAAGACGAGCGCACAAAGCTGTGTGTGTGGACGTTTTTTCATGAAGACTGGATCTGCAGCAGCAACACGTCTAACGTGAACGCGCTGGAAACTACGTCATCAGAACGTGAACGAGCTGTTACAAAGTACGCTAACCACACAGCTGCATTTAAACAACTTCTACAAAGTGCGCTAACAACACAGCTGCATTTAAACAACTTCATCAGGTAATTTAGATGGGTCCAGATCAATAACACAAACTGTATGAGTTTTTAAAGCTCTGAATCTAAGTCTGAAAGTTTTTAATGCACAGTTGATCCTTGCTATGAGACATCCATCACGTCAACACTTAAGTCAAAAAGTTCAGCTCTTTATGAAAAAACTAAAACTGATGGTCAACAAGTCCTGGAGCTGATTTAAACCCTGCCCTGATGATGAGTGAGATATTCAACCGTTCAAGAGGTATTGTTATTTTATTATAATTATTATTTATAATTTATTATTATTTAAAATTATAATCTTATTAACTTATTTTTTTACCTCTGTGTTTTATTTCCAGTATTTCCAGTTACAGAGGTAGCTGCTCTCCTTCCACTTCAGGGAAATCCACCAGAGATCACCTGCTGCAGCTAAGAAGTGTGTGATGACTGAATTGAACTCTGGAACTGTTCCAGGACCAGTCCCACCAAGAAGAGGTTGTGAGTAATGAGGACAAATACAGCCACACTGGTGCTACTGGACAAAAACTTTATTAGTTAAGATTGTAAACAGTCTGTTGCTGCTTATTGTTCTGGTTCTGACTGTTATTGTATTCATTAAGATTTTTATTATTTTTAATATAATTTATTTATTGTAGAGTGCTGTTTATTTAAAATATCATCCAAATGGGTCACTTTTATTTATTACTACAATACAATACAAACATATTTTTGGCATATTTTCAAAATAAACATTTTGTAAGTCTTTATTTTGTCTTTTTTTTTTGTACCGAAAATAAACCGAAAATAAACCGAACCGAGCCCTCCTTGTAATTGAACCGAACCGAAATGTGATTTTAGCGTACCGTTACACCCCTAATATATATATATATATAATATATATAATATATATATATATATATATCCATCCATCCATCCATTCCGCTTATCCGGGGTCGGGTCGCGGGGGTAGCAGCCTAAGTAGGGAGGCCCAGACTTCCCTCTCCCCAGCCACTTGGAGCAGCTCCTCCGGGGGAATCCCAAGGCGTTCCCAGGCCAGCCGAGAAACATAGTCCCTCCAGCGCGTCCTGGGTCTTCCTCTGGGTCTCCTCCCGGTGGGACATGCCCGGAACACCTCACCAGGGAGGCGTCCAGGAGGCATCCTAACCAGATGCCCGAGCCACCTCAACTGGCTCCTCTCGATGTGGAGAAGCAGCGGCTCTACTCCGAGTCCCTCCCGGATGACTGAGCTTCTCACCCTATCTCTAAGGGAGAGTCCAGCCACCCTGCGGAGAAAACTCATTTCAGCCGCTTGTATCCGAGATCTTGTTCTTTCGGTCATAACCCAAAGCTCATGACCATAGATGAGGGTGGGAACGTAGATCGATCGGTAAATTGAGAGCTTTGCCTTTTGACTCAGCTCTCTCTTCACCACGACAGACCGGTACAGCGCCCGCTTCACTGCGGATGCTGCACCTATCCGCCTATCGATCTCACGCTCCAGTTTTCCCTCATTCGTGAACAAGATCCCGAGATACTTAAACTCCTCCACTTGGGGCAGGACCTCCTCCCCGACCCGGAGAGGGCATGCTACCCTTTTCCGGCTCAAGACCATGGCCTCGGATTTGGAGGAACTGATCCTCATCCCGGCCGCATCACACTCGGCTGCAAACCGCTCCAGTGAAAGTTGTAGATCACGAACTGATGAAGCCAGTAGGACCACATCATCTGCAAAAAACAGAGAAGCGATTCTAAGGTCACCAAAACGGATCCTCTCAACACCTTGGCTGCGCCTAGAAATTCTGTCCATAAAAGTTATGAACAGAATCGGTGACAAAGGGCAACCTTGGCGGAGTCCAACTCTCACTGGAAACGAGCCTGACTTACTGCCGGCAATGCGGACCAAGCTCTGACACCGGTCGTACAGGGACCTAACAGCCCTTATCAATGGGCCTGGTACCCCATACTCCCGGAGTACCCGCCACAGAACCCCCCGAGGGACGCGGTCGAATGCCTTTTCCAAGTCTACAAAGCACATGTAAACTGGTTGGGCAAACTCCCACGCACCCTCCAGGACCCTGTTGAGGGTGTAGAGCTGGTCTAGTGTTCCACGACCAGGACGAAAACCACACTGCTCCTCCTGAATCCGAGGTTCGACTATCCGACGGACCCTCCTCTCCAGAACCCCTGAATAGACCTTACCAGGGAGGCTTAAGAGTGTGATCCCCCTATAGTTGGAACACACCCTACGGTCCCCCTTTTTGAATAGGGGAACCACCACCCCAGTCTGCCAATCCAAGGGAACTGCCCCCGATGTCCACGCGATATTGCAGAGTCGCGTAAGCCAACACAACCCCACAACATCCAGAGCCCTAAGGAACTCAGGACGAATCTCATCCACCCCCGGAGCCTTGCCACCGCGGAGCTTTTTAACCACCTCGGCGACCTCAGCACCAGAGATTGGAGAGCCCGACCCAAAGTCCCCAGGCTCCGCTTCCTCAGTGGAAGACGTGCCAGTAGGATTGAGGAGGTCTTCGAAGTATTCCGCCCACCGACTCACAACATCCCGAGTTGAGGTCAACAGCACGCCATCCCCACCATAAATGGTGTTGGTCGCGTACCGCTTTCCCCCCCTGAGACGCCGGATGGTGGACCAGAATCGCCTCGAAGCCGTACGGAAGTCATTCTCCATGGCCTCTCCGAACTCCTCCCACGCCCGAGTTTTTGCCTCAGCAACCACCCGAGCCGCATGCCGCTTGGACTGCCGGTACCTATCTGCTGCTTCCGGGGTCCCACAGGCCAAAAAGGCCCAATAGGACTCCTTCTTCAGCTTGACAGCATCCCTCACCGCCGGTGTCCACCACCGGGTTCGAGGGTTGCCACCACGACAGGCACCAACAACCTTGCGGCCACAACTCCGATAAGCTGCCTCGACAATAGAGGCGCGAAACATGGCCCACTCGGGCTCAATGTCCCCCGCCTCCCTCGGAACGTGTTCAAAGCTCTCCCGGAGGTGGGAGTTAAAGCTCCGTCTTACGGGAGACTCTGCCAGACGTTCCCAGCAGACCCTCACAATACGTTTGGGTCTGCCAGGTCTGACCGGCATCCTCCCCCACCATCGGAGCCAACTCACCACCAGGTAGTGGTCAGTTGACAGCTCCGCCCCTCTCTTCACCCGAGTGTCCAGGACATGCGGCCGCAGATCAGATGAGACGACAACAAAGTCGATCATTGAACTACGACCTAGGGTGTCCTGGTGCCAAGAGCACATATGGACACCCTTATGCCTGAACATGGTGTTCGTTATGGACAATCCATGACGAGCACAGAAGTCCAACAACAGAACACCACTCGGGTTCAGATCAGGGGGGCCGTTCCTCCCAACCACACCCCTCCAGGTCTCACTGTCATTGCCCACGTGAGCGTTGAAGTCCCCCAGCAGAACAAGGGAGTCCCCAGGAGGCGCACCCTCCAATACCCCCTCCAAGGACTCCAAAAAGGGTGGGTAATCTGCGCTGCCGTTCGGCGCATAGGCACAAACAACAGTCAGAGCCCGTCCCCCCACACGTAGGCGAAGGGAGGCTACCCTCTCGTTCACCGGGGTGAACCCCAACGTACAGGCACCAAGATGGGGGGCAACAAGTATGCCCACTCCTGCTCGGCGCCTCTCACCAGGGGCAACTCCAGAGTGGAAGAGTGTCCAACCCCTCTCAAGGAAACTGGTTCCAGAGCCAGAGCCATGCGTTGAGGTGAGTCCGACTATTTCTAGCCGGAACCTCTCAACCTCACACACTAGCTCAGGCTCCTTCCCCACCAGAGAGGTGACATTCCATGTCCCAATGGCCAGCTTCTGTAGCCGAGGATCAGACCGCCAGGGTCCCCGCCCTCGGCCACCACCCATTCCACAATGCACCCGACCCCTTTGGCCCCTCCCACAGGTGGTGAGCCTATGGGAAGGGGGACCCACGTCTCCTCTTCGGGCTGTGCCCGGCCGAGCTCCATGGGTGAAAGCCCGGCCACCAGGCGCTCGCCAACGTGCCCCTCCTCCGGGCCTGGCTCCAGAGTGGGGCCCCGGTGACCCGCGTCCGGGCGAGGGAACATTGTTTCCATTTATATTATTCATCATAAGGGGTCTTGTGGGCTGCGCTTTGTCTCGTCCCTCACCTAGGACCTGTCTGCCTTGGGTGACCCTACTAGGGGCATAAAGCCCCTGACAGCATAGCTCCTAGGATCATTGGGACACTCAAACCCCTCCACCACGGTAAGGTGGCAGCCCATAAATAATAATAATAATGAATTCAATTTATAACGCGCTTTTCATTAGTGAAAATCTCAAAGCGCTACACACATTGAATGCTACACACATTCATACACCGGTAGCGGCAGACTACCATGCAAGGTGCTTTCCAGTCCTACCGGGAGCAACTCGGGGTTAAGTGTCTTGCCCAAGGACACAACGACACATGGTGTGGGGAACCGGGATTCAAACCGCCAACCTTCCGATCGGGGGACGACTGCCATTACCACTACGCCACGGCCGCCCCATATAATAATTGGATGTAAATCTACAACTCATTAATTTTTGGATTCAGTCCATTTCAAGATGGTTCACAAAGCAAATCAACATTAGTTTGCACAAAAAATGCCATGACTCTTTCAGTACAGATATTGAGCTAAAATCTGATGTGGTTTTATCTGAGCGTCATTTGTAACATATCCTATAAATACGACATCTCGTGATTCCTTCCCTGAATGTCAGTTTAACAGAGGATTAACTTTTTTGTGCCTCTCCGTCACCGTACATCATCTCCTTTCTGTTGATGACACCTGAAAGGTTAGTGAGAACACGCTCTTGTCTTGACATGACAATACGCTCAACTGTAATAAACACAATAAACGTGTATGCTCACTTTCTATGTTAGGGGATTAGGAGACTCTTTAAAAACAAACGTGACTTTTGTGAAAGGACCAGTCTCACCCGCTGAACACGTTTTACAGTAGAAAGTGTCTGGACTTGGAACTGGCATGGAGCCCAACTGATCTGTCTTTGTTTTGATCCTGAAGGGATTTTCGTCAGCACACGGTGTACATTTACTATATTGAAAAGATAAAATGAAAACCAGATAAGTATTGTTAAAGTTGCACTAGATTTTGTGGCAACTCTTATCAAATAATCGTCTGCTCAATGTTCCCAAGGTGCTATGTTTCACAAACTCTACACAGCATGTGCTTTCCAAAAAAAACAAAAAACTGCAAAACATGTTTGCACCAGTATGACTCAGGTTGGAGGGCACAGTTGGAACAAAAGTCAGATTAAATATGAACATGTGCTGCAGAAAGTTGATAATCTTGTCCTGGTCTAACCAAGAACTTGTGTTTATTTGACATTTCTGAGTGATGTGCATGTTTAATTAAGTAGAGAACAAGTTGCGAGCTGCATATGCCAACACTTCTGTTTCTGTGAAGACATCAGCTACTCATTTAGAAGAGTTATCATTTAAAAATTGCCTGACTGAGTGGAGTTTGGAGCTAAATTTCACCAGTGTGTTCCATGCATAATGTTGCATCAGTTGGATGGAAGAATGATGTCACTTATAAAGTCAAACAGGCTGACCGGCTTTGTTATTTTAAAATATGTCTTTTATCAGCCTGAACTTTGTTCTCAGTCACCTTTGTCCTGTTTGTGCTCTTGCTTCTCATAATCTGTTCCATGTTTCTTAATAATGTACCAGAACTTCTCACCTCAAGATCAAAGTATCAGTTTGCCACGTTCCATTTTTCCTGTCATCTTCTGGATGGTCCTGCCTTGCTCTGGCCTGTTAATTTGTAAATATTTGGTCATATTTTTTGAATTACGGTACTGAAGTATTTTTTGTCTAATCTTTATGGATTGTTCTTGTGAAAAGATGTTTCCATTAAGCTGATTTGCTCTTCGATAATCTGCCTTCAGTGTGACTGTAGAGCGGGTTCTGTTTCCAATTTGTGAAATTTTTACAATCACCATTTTGTTTAGAGGCCAAGCTTTTAGAGAAAATTAAGTTGCACTTAAGCAATTCTGCACTCTAAAATAAAAGTTAATGCTATGCTTATGTTAACAAAATCTAACAAACATTTCCAAATATTGTTATAAATTAAGGTGTTAACAGTTATTACTGAGCTTTGCATCAACAATTGAACCATTTTGTCAGAAAATGTGACCTGCTGACCTATCATAAAGTAAAACTAATTTAACTAAATGGTTTGATTTTCATTATTATTATATTCTTCCATCCAACTTTATCCTTTTCTTTTTGTGAGCTAGTGCAAACACGTTGGAAATAGTAAGAATTATGTCAATAGGAAATGGAGAACTAAAAAAGCATACAGTCTGAGGACAAACTGAAAATAAAACTGTTTTTGTGTGAGTTTTTCCAGGGGAGACGCCATTCCTTTAAAATCATCTGATAGTGTTTCACAGTCTTTTGGTGAATTTAAGGTCATAATTCTCAGCTGATCTTAATAGATTATATTTCATTCATGAATTTTAACATTCATCAAAACTCTTCATGTGGCGAATGGCACCCCATGACTTGAAATTAATGATAACCTTGTCCTTCCGTTCCATCTGAGGTCAATATTGATCTCTAACTCTCCAACAATTAAAAAAAGGTTTAATTCTTTCTCTGTGGTTTGTTTGGGCTGAAATAAAAGAAAGCTTTGTGAACTGTTTGGAACTGCCAGTTCCCTTTCAGTCATGTTCTCTCGGTGCATCATATGCTAGGGGGATTGCGCCCCCGCGCGATTACCTGAAGGAATACGTTCACGCATTTACCGCAAGGGCGTCAGCGTTGCGCCAGAGGCCCCGCCCTCTGGGTATTTAAGCCGCTGACGCCCATCCATCTCTCTTTTTTGCCCTTCACCTCGCTTAAAACCTGAACTTCGTGGGACTTCTCTGTTGTCGCATTGCTCGATTGAGGTGAGCTTGCTCCCTACACTGAGCGTACAGAGAAATTTTCCTGCGTACTGCTGGGCTGGCGAAAGCTAGTCCAGCGTTTTTCTACTTACCTCGAAGTTTTCTTCTCTCTCCGCAGCTGCTTCGCTTGATGGCACTAACTGCGTCACAACACTCCCTGCTAACCATTAGCAGGCTAGCCAGCGAAAGGAAGACGATGGAGAGGACGGCTTCGAACAAAAGAAAACTAGGAACAACTTCGACGCTTCGCGTCTCCGGACATGGCTCCCGAGAAGGGAAAATGGAGGACAAAGAAGTAGAAAACCAGCAGGATGATGAGCCCTCGCTCACGCCCCTGCCCCAGCAGATGCGGCTACTCCCTCTCTGCGACGGACACCCACGAGGCCTGTTCTGTCTGCCTAGGGGTTCTGCACGCGAGAAAAGCACTGGAATTCCCCGACTCCTGCTCCCATAGCCGTCAAATGTCGGCGGTAGTGAGGAAACGCCTCACGGACGCGTTGGCTAAATCCATGGCTAAGGCCGCGGTGCTGAAGGTCGCACGTCGCACAAAACAGCTCGCTCCCGAACCGGAGCTCGAGAACGTGGCCCTGGAATGCAGCGGTCGAGTCGGGGATGACAATGTGTTGGACTCCTCAGTTGCCGTCGAGGACTCGACGGCCAAAGTGTCTGACCAAGACGCCGAACACGGTTACAGAGGAGAAAGTGTGGATTCCTCCCAGAACCTGGCGCAAATCCTACCGGAACCGGACTTGTCGGTCCCTGCTCTATTCGACCTGTGCCATAGGGCGGCGGATGCCCTGCAGGTCACGTGGCCAGACCGCACGCCTCGCTAACAGACTACGAGGCTGGCGGGAAACTACTTCTATGCAAAGCAGCCGACAACGTCGCAAAAAATGCCCATTTTCCTGGACTTCCTCATGGAGCTCAAACGCTCCTGGGTAGAACCCGGAGCTCCCATCACGTTGCCACTATCCCGACTCCTTGATGTCGCGGGAATGGAGACAGTGGGCCTCGCCAGCGCACCCCTGATAGAGGAGACTCTGGCGGCTCACCTGGCCCCCACAGCCACAGAGACTAAACCAGCGCTACCCAGCAGGGCCTGCCGTGCTTCGGAGAAACAACTTGAGAAGTGCTACAAGGCTCAGGGCCTCGCGGCTCGCGCAATGAATGCATCAACCATGGTGCAGGAGTACCTGGCAGAAAAACTGCAGGATATCCAGGTAACAAAAGACGAGCAGGCCGCAACGGAGGCCATGGAGGAGGCCCGCCGTGCCTCTGACTTCGTGCTCCGCATGATGGGGACAATAGCCATTTCGCAAGGCAGAGCAATGGCGGAAATAGTTGTCGCCCAGCGCCATCTTTGGCTAACATTGTCGGACCTCCTGGAAAACCAGAGGTCTACCTTCCTCCAGCACCCGATCAAGTCGACGGGACTCTTTGGGGGAGCCCTGGAACGCGTCCAGGCCAGGCTGGAACAAAGGCGCAAACAGGCGGAAGCCCTCCGCGAAGGGTTGCCGAGGAAAAGCTTTGCACCCCAAAGGAGGACATGTGTGGCCTTCCACAGAAGAGACCCGCTGGTGACAGTGAGACTTTCCAGTACCGGCCGAGGGCCTCTTCAGTGATCCCGTGTGGAACTCAGATTTGGGCCTGATGAAGCAGGACGAACTGATAATTTTACAGGTTTGCCCGCCCACGCGGTATGGGAACCTAACCTTTTGAGCCCAGTATCTACTTGTAAAGTACTACGAGGAGCTGGTGACATGTGTGCGTGCACCAAACATGACTCGCCTACTGTATGTGTAATCAAAACAAACACTGTTTCAGACATGTACAAAAATAAAAGTACCAAAGTACAAACTGCCCTGGTTCTTGACTCGAGTCCCATTTTTATAAAACACAAACCATGTGGTCAAACTATGAACCACAGCAAGATACACGAGCTCTGCCAGAGACGGTCAGATCTCGCAATATCTTCTGTTGGGCCGACCAGCCTGCTCGAGAGAGCGCGAGAGGGGTCAAAGGCAGAGGTGTCAAGTAACGAAGTATAAATACTTCGTTACTTTACTTAAGTACAAATTTTAGTTATCTATACTTTAGTAAAGTAATTATTTTTCAGCCTACTTTATACTTCTACTTCTTACATTTTCACGCAATTACTGGTACTTTCTACTCCTTACTTTTTAAAAATAGCCTCGTTACTTTTCTTTCATTTTGCCGTTTTTTTTTTTGTAGAATATAGATATTCACGCAGGACTTTCCAAAAATTGAACATAATATCCGCTTCAGCAGCCGTCGTCACTCACCAGTGTTGCCAGATTGGGCGGTTCACCGCGATTTTCCTTCTGACTTTTGCGGGTAAAGAGTGCTTTGGGTGGGTGGGACTCTATCTGGCAACACCGGTCACACCGGTGTTTACGTGTGTCTTTACATCCGGGGCAGCGTCGGCAGCGCTGGGACCCTCCATCAATGTAGAGGCGTCTGCGGGACTGTAATCAGTAGTTGGGGCGTCTTCTATAGCAACTTCATCCGGCGAAGCCATGCTGTCCGTGACGCTGACTGGCTAGGGGCTCTGCTAGCGCTAGCATTAGCGTCTCGCGAGACAACATTACCTCTCAACGAGAGACATCGCGGGAGTTTAATATCGCGAGATCTCGTTACATGCCTAATACTGTATTGAGGTAAGCTGAAAGATTTTTTTTTTTTTTTATCAGTTGATTACTGACTTCTAGTGACCTAGTAACATACTAATGTTGTATAATAAATATAAACGTGAAAGACAACAAAACCAGGAGAACCCTTGACCAATTTGTTCTGCACCGGGCAACACCAGAGGCAGATATGGTATGTAAAAAAAAAAAACTGCCATCAGTTCTGTCCAGAAGTGGTTTGACTTCTCAGAGGAAAACTGGCTCTTTCACCTTCAGCCCCTCTCTCTGGCATCTGGAAAAATATCCTTTGAGGAAGTGGAGAAGATCACTGAAAGTCTTCACCTGGTTGGCAGGTAAAAATTCAATAATTTCCAGTGTAGTGGTGAACCATGTTTAATTATTGATAGTTATAAACAAAAGTGTACAATTGACACGTACAAATAAATACATAATTGTGAATTTACTTTACACTATGCAAACATACAACCTTGTCCATCTTTAAAAAAACACAGTTCATATAGGTAAATTAATAAATACATTTCAAAATGTAGTTTAAATACAATGCTAAATTATAAATATAAACAATACACGTTTTTCCATTTATTTATCACTACATAACCTAGGCTATGTATCACTAATGAACTTTAACACCTTTTGGCAGGCTGAACATGTCTATGGATGAGCTGTATGAGGAATGTGTGACTGCAAACAGCCTGATAGACCACCTCACCACCTCACCTCAGGAGAAAGAAAGGTGGCAGTCCCAGGGAACAGCAGAGAAGTGGATGCAAGTTCTTCAGGCAGCTGACCTCCCCAACATCCAGCTGTTGTATCCTTTGTCCTCAGCATCCCATCTTCCACTGGGTTTGTGGAAAGGATTTTCTCTTTCATGAAAAGTAAGTGGACTGATGTGCAAAACAAATGTTCTACTGAACTAATTAGAAGTGAGCTCATTGTCAGTCTAAATTATGAAATGTCTTGCTCAGAGTTTTACTCTTTGGCACTGAAAAACAGAGCATTCCTTGCTGCAGCACGATCTCAGCAGAAAAACAAATGGAAAAAATAGGTTGACTCCATAATGTAACGTTCCACTGTTTTAGTTTACAAGTTTTTTATTTTTACTACAAGTGGAAAGCCATGGCCTTTGAGGCACAATGTGTTTATGTTTACAGATTTACTACAAACTTTATTTGCACGTTGCACTAAATGCACTATTACAGAATGTTCGTATTGATTTTTTGTTATTTAATACTGTTTTAAGTTATTAAGCAGGACAGAGGTCTGTTTAAGAAAGATACATAATTCTGTTTTAAGTTATTAAGCAGGACAGAGGTCTGTTTAAGAAAGATACATAATTCTGTTTTAAGTTATTAAGCAGGACAGAGGTCTGTTTAAGAAAGATACATAATTTTCAAAAGATATGTTTGTTTCTGGCAATTCTATTTGCACTAAAAATAAATGGTTAATTGTGTAATAATTTGTTTATACATATTTTTATAATTCAAAAACACGTATCCGTATCACGTAACACTTTGTTGTTGCTTTTTCTTACGCTACTTTTACTTTTATACTTTTAAGTAGTTTTTGAAACCAGTACTTTTTTACTTTTACTTGAGTAAAAAGCTAGAGTTGATACTTCTACT
The DNA here is from genome assembly GCA_038048925.1 of Garcialebias charrua. Lineage (NCBI taxonomy): Eukaryota > Metazoa > Chordata > Actinopteri > Cyprinodontiformes > Rivulidae > Garcialebias > Garcialebias charrua. Next base: position 31,581 of record JBBPBX010019642.1, on the reverse strand, counting down.
TCTACAGAAGTAATTTTAAATCCCAGTATCTATACTTCTACTTGAGTAATGAATGTGAATACTTTTGACACCACTGGTCAAAGGTCACCCCTCCAGTGCTAAAACACGACGAGCAACAATTGAGCATGCCGTCCAGGCTCAGCGCGCACGCACAGGCCTGGAAGGCATGTCTACCAAATGATTGGATCATGACAACGATATGTCACGGGCTCAAGTTGCAGTTCACAAGAAGACCGCCCCACTTCACAGGGGTACTGCAATCAAAGATTAACCCTACATGTGCACACGTGCTGAGGGAGGAAGTTTTGATGATGTTGCAAAAGGGAGTGATAAGTTTGGTCTCAAGACGCAAACTACGCTCTGGCCACTACAGCAAGAACTTCCTGGTGTCCAAAAAGGGTCATTCCCTGAGACCGATTCTGGATCTAAGGACTCTGAATAAGAGAATAAAAACTTTTAAGTTCAAGATGCTTACACTGCGGCAAGTTCTCCAGTCTGTGAGACCAAGAGACTACGCATGTACAGTGGATTTGAAAGATGCCTATTTCCACATAGGCGTGTGGAGGAAACAAAGAAAGTTCCTCCGCTTTACGTTCGAAGGGAACGCTTATGAATTCAAAGCCTTACCCTTCGGTTTAAAGACTGCTCCTCGTACATTTACTAAATGTTTGGATGCAGCCCTGACCCCCCTTAGGAATCAAGGACTCAGGGTTATGAATTACTTGGATGACCTGCTGATTCTGTCTGGAAGCAGAATGCAGGCCCAGTCACACTCCTATAGGGTGATCTCTCACCTGGAGTCTCTCGGGTTTGTCATAAACCTACAAAAGAGTGATCTAACTCCATCACGGGTTACCGTATTTCTGGGAGTACAGATCAACACTGTCCGGTACAGAGCATGGCTCTCAAAGGAACGAGTTTCCTCCATTTGCCTGGAAAGATTTAAACTGAATCAACGGGTCCCTGTGAAAACGTGCCAACGCCTTATGCTGGTGAAGATTCTCAACGCCTTTTAGGCCTCTTGGCGGCAGCCATTCCCTGTGTGCCACACGCATTACTGAAAATGCGGGCCATACAAGTATGGCTAAACCGACAGACACAACCCACCCTTACTAGTCAAGCAGGAAAGGTTAGGATAGATCCAGAGTGCCTGAAGGCCCTGGAACCTTGGAGAGATTTGTCTGTTTTCACGGAAGGGGTCCCGCTGGGAAGGGTGTCATCTCATGTAGTCATCACGATGGACGCCTCTAAAACAAGATGGGGGGGGGGTGCAATCTGCAGAAATCAGAACGCCCGTGGCCTTTGGAATAAACAGGAAGCGAGATTACATATCAACTTCATGGAGTTGCTGGCCATACTCCTGTCATTAAAATACTTCTTTAGCATAGGTCTGATTGCTAGGCATCACATCCTGGTGAAATCAGATAACTGGACCACAGTGTCCTTCATCAACACAGAGGGAGGGACAAGGTCCCGGGCCCTCCTCTGACTGACGCAGAAGATGCTCACGTGGTGTGCTCCAAGAATCTTGTCACTTAGGGCGACTCATGTCCCCGGTGATCTAAATTATGGAGCAGATGCCCTCTCAAGAGGGCCTCTCTTGGCGTCAGAATGGAGCCTGAACCCACGGATTGTGGAACAGGTCTGGTCACGATTTGGGAGAGCCTCTGTGGACTTGTTCGCTTGCAGGGCTAGCTCACAGTGTGACCTCTACTTCTCCTTGAGGGAAACAGATGCACCATTGGGAACGGATGCTCTGGCACATGATTGGCCAGCAGGGGTGCTCTACTATGCCTTTCCACCTGTCCCTCTGATCGAGGCGACACTGGAACGTGTGCGCCAGGGAGCCCTCTCCCTGATCCTGATAGCCCCCAGATAGCCATAGAAACCGTGGTTCCCGGAGTTGATCTCAATGTTATCAGGGATACCATGGCAATTGCCTCCTCACAGGGACCTGCTGACTCAGGCACGTGGGTAGCTTCTACACCCACGTCCGGAGTTAATAATAATAATAATAATAATAATGAATTTAATTTACAACGCACTTGTCATCAATAAAAATCTCAAAGTGCTACAAAGTGCAACAAAGATTAACGAACAAAATAAAACAAGTGATAAAATCAAGTAAAATCAAATAATAATATCAACTAAGATCAGAAAGGTGGATAGTGTTTTAAAGATTGTTGGATAGTGATTGTACATTGAAAAGTTCTATTTTAATACTAGTTGGACTGGATGCCTGTAGAACCGGTTTAAGCAAACTGAGGTCCACTCCACGTTCTCCTTGCCACTTCATGTGCTGTGGACTACAAGAGACCACAGACGCAGCGTTCTGATGACGTAATCAAGGTGCGACACGTCACGTGGACCAAGCGGGAATAAAATAGAATCCGACCCAGTTTGCCGAGAGTAAGCAAATTTCTTCCGAGAGCTTCTATGGATGTAACGAGGTCTACGCAAAAGTCCCAGTTGTTTGGTGGTGGAAACAGAAGATGTTAAGTTCAAGCAGCTATGAGGCGGAGTACGGCAACATCGCGCCAGTCAAGCCTGGGGAAGCTAGCACGGAGCTAGCCACTAACAGCAGACCCACGGGGCTTTGAAGAAAATAACCAAGAAACAGTGAGATGTAACTTGAATGAGCATACCCCGAAAAGGAGCTCAGGAGAAAATCCAGAACAGTCCAGATGAGACGGGATCGAGGTTGACAGGTAAGTGGGTAAGTAGATAAGTGAAACAATAATTGCAGCTACGTAGTTTCTCCAAGCAAGGTTCGTGCAAAGTTCTTGCTGGAGTTGACAGGAAGTAGATGGCCCAATATTCCGGTTAGGAAGTACTAACTAAGCTATCCAGAAAGTAGACAAAGAGTGTTCAAAGAATAGCAACAGTAAAGGAACCTTTTTTGCGCGGAGAAGTGGTGACGACACAACAACACACCAGCGTACCCATCCGCCAAAACACTGATTAGTAAAGCTATCTATTCAAGGAATCGAGCAGACAAGTCAAATCTTGGCCTGGCTATAGTCTCTCATCCTGAGCAAGCACAGCGGCAACAGCGGAAAGGAAAAACTCCCTTTTAGAAGGAAGAAACCTCCAGCAGACCCAGGCTCAGGACAAGCGGCCATTTGCTTTGACCGGCAATGTGCGACGTTAGCAGAGCCACAGCGCAGTCAGACATGACAGCTGTCCGTAAAGTCCTTAATTAAAAAAACACTGAACAAAATAAGTCTAGATAAATTTCCAAAAAGAAAAAGTGTCTAGTAAAATAAAATAACTTCTTAGCGCAGAGAAGCGGCGAACAAACGCAAACGTCACGCCAGCGTACTTTCCCGCCTGCGCCCAAACCACCAAAGTTGTGGCAGCTTTCAGCCTGGCCTTTGAAGGGAACTGGCTGAGAGCCTAAGGCTTTGATTGCTTTATCCTAAAACAAACAGTAACAACATACGCAAGGGTACCCCTTGGTGTTTATGTTCGCTTAGGAGATGTTTAATGGAAGGGTTTCCCCTCTCCTTAACAGATCTCCAACATCAGGATGGGCCCCACTTGTCAGTCGTGCCCCTTGTATATGTAAAAAAGTTTTTACCCTAGGGACTTGGGAGGTTACCCTGTGCTTGACCTGGGTTTTCTACCTCCACATTGTCACCCAATTACTTGTGGCGTAATGGGTCCCTTGCTCCTTCCTTCTGTTTCTCAGGTTGTTCCAGGGAAAAAAGGAGATGATGAGTACTCACACTAGTGGAGCACGCTTAGGCTGTCTCTAGCTGGTGTTGTTTATCTATATGCCCAGTTGAAACTTCAAGTTGATGTTTTTTACATTTGGCATTTTTTCTTCTCAGCCTGTGCTCTCTACATACCTTGTAGAAAGCAGCTGGGAAATGCCTGTCTTTTTAAGGCGGATGTACTCACATGCATTTTGCTGAGCATTTCAAGGGCGTGAATGAATTACGTTCCCATAGCATATGTTGCACCTCGTTCCCTTCCTTCACGGAACATGAGTTATGGTGCATAACTTTCAGTTATTCTGCATTGATCCATCGATGCATCTATCTTTTTCCACTTGTTCCAAAGTCGTGTCGCAGGGCTGCAGCTTGAGCAGGGAGGCCCAGACATCTCTTTCACCTCTTCCAACTCTTCTGGGAGGATCCCAAGACCTTCCCAGGCTAACAGAGAGCCATAATTTCTCCAGTGTGTCCCAGATCTTCCCCAGGGTATCCTCCCAGTTGGACATGCCCGAATCACCTCAACTTGCTCCTCTCAATGTGGAGGAGCAGCGGTTCCACTCCGAGTCCGTCCCGGATAACTGAACTTCTCACCCTGTCACCATGGGAGAGTCCAGATACCCTTTAGAGGAAGCCAATTTCAACTGCCAGCATCAGCAATCTTGTTGTTTCAGTCATTACCCAGAGTTTGCGGCCATAGGTGAGGGTAGGAACATAGCCCAACCAGTAAACAGAGAGCTTTGCCTTACAGCTCAGCTGCCACTTTACCACAACAGACTGGCACAGAGTCCGCAATACTGCAAATGTCACACTGATCCCTCTGTCAATCTCTTGCTCCATTTTTCCCTCACTTGTGAATAAAAACTCAAGATGAACTCTTCCACTTGAGGCAGAACCTCACCCTTGACCCAAAGAGAGCAATCCACCCTTTTCTGACTGAGGTGAATGGCCTAAGATTTGGCCTAAGATGATGTGCTGATTCTCATCCCAGCTGCTACACACTTGGCTGTGAACCGCTCGAGTGAGGACTGAAGATCGTGGCACAATGATGTCAACAGGACCACATCATTCGGAAATAGCAGATAATCCTGAGGCCACCAAATTGGGCTTCCTCTGCCCCCCTGGATGCATTGAGAAACTCTATCTATGAAATTTATGAACAGAATTGGTGACAATCGGTGAAAGCCCTGACGGAGTCCAACTCCAACCCTGAATGGGTCTGACTAACTGCCGGCAATACAAATCAAACTCTTGCACCGCTTGTATATGGCTCGGACAGTCCATTGCATTGGGCCCCCAATCCCATACTCACGGAGCACCCCTCGCCGTTTTCCATGAGAAACACGGTCGAATGCCTTCTCCAACTCCGCAAAACACATGTAGACTGGATAGGCAAATTCCCATGACTCCTCGATGACCCTAGTGAGGATGAAGAGCTGGTCCAGAGTTCTACAGCCAAGACAGAACCTGCATTGATCCTCCTGGATCTGAGGTTTGACCAACGGTCAGACTCGCTTCTCCAGTACCCCTGAATAGACCTTACCAGGGAGACTAAGCAGAGTGATGCCCTTTTAAGTGGAGCACATTCTATGGTCCCTCTTTTTGAAGAGGGGAAGCACCACCCCAGTCTAAGAACTTTGGCCGGATACTCAGAATTTCTATTTGGCATGTAGGCACAAACAACTGTCAGAGCCTGTCACCCCATCAGAAGGTGCAGGAAAGCTACCCTCTTATCTATCAGGGAAAACTTCAACACAGTAGGGGGCCTAAGGATAGACCCACAGCAGCTCGACACCTCTCACCATGGGCAACTTCAGAGTGGAATAAGGTCCAGCCTCTCTCAAGGAGATTGTTTCCAGAGCCCATATTATGCGTTGAGGTGAACCCAACAATATGTAGTCTATACCTCTCAACCTCATGTACAAGCTAAGGCTCCTTCCCTGCCAGAGATGTTACATTCCATGTTCCAAGAGCCAGATTTGGTAAACCAGGATCAGAGCTCCAAGGTTCCACCTTCATCCACTGCCCATGGAGTCATGCACCTGGCTCGTATGGCCCCTCCTGCAGGTGGTGGGCCCACAGAATGGCAAACCCATGTTACTCTTTCGGGCTGAGCCCGACTGAGCCCCATGGGTACAGAACCGGTCAGCAGGTGCTTTTGTATTGATTTTGTTCAATGAAATCATGCAACATATGACTTTTTTGCGATACTTATTTTGATTTAAAAAGAGTGATTATTTCTGAAAACCTGGTTTATTAAAATATAAAAGAATTTTCAATGTAGGTGCCCATCTTTGAGCATGATTTTCTTATAATTTACATACACATTTTTAGCTTCTTCTCATTCTGATATGCTTTATTTCAACTTTTTGGTTGTGGTGTGATGAACTGCTACTGACCTAAATCTGAGGCCTCTTTATTCATAAAGCAGACAGGACACATAAAAAATATCACACTGCCTGTAGAACAGCACACACCGACATTTGACCCAGGTTCATTTCAAGCCATTATCTCTCTACTTAAGAGAAGGGGCTAATCCATACTGTGTTAGAAATGGCACAGCAGCTGTTGTTCTGTTAGCAGCTGCCCCTGAACCATTTTTGTGCGATGAAAGTTATGGACATTTGGGTTAAATTGCTTTTATTTGGATTTGTATCAATAGGCATATAGAAGACTGGGTTCATGAGGAGATGGGAGGAGTTTGGTCTAGTCTGAACCTCTAAATCATCCATTGTACTGGTAAATTGTACCATTTTCATATAAAATTGCACCAGTGGTGAATTGATCAGGGTATCTATGATGGTAACATAGTGCCTGTTGTGAAAATTTAATAAGCTGAAGTGGAGGGGGTCTGATATTTATGGCTTGTTGATTTCAGTGTTGCAGAGGTGGTTGTCTTGAGAAGCAAAGTTAGTTGTAGTTTTTAGATATATATATATTTTTTTATTTTAATTATCTTACTTGTGTTAGTGTATTTGCATATATGTTACCTGACAACACAAGCCAGACCTTTTTGTAATCAAATGTAAATGCTATGTGCTGATGCCGGGTTTCATGGATGGTATTTCTTGGTGTAGCAAGGGGGTAGAAGGAGTCCAGTTCTGTGACATCAGAATTCTATCTCTGCTGTTTGCAGATGATATGGCGTGGTGGTGTCATGATGCTATGGTCTCCAGTTTTCACTGGAATGGTTCACAGCTAAAGGCCGAGATACACTCGAGCGTCCTCACGGTACGCCTATACGCAGCGTACGTACGCTGTGGCAAAAGCGTAGCCCCGCGTAGCCCCTCAGGGCATGTATGCGCAAAAGTATTTTTTTACTACGCATACGCGATCCGCGTGCGCGATACGCGGTGTCTGACCATAAACTTCCCGGCGCCGGACTGTTTTGTATGTTACACAAATGAAATAAATTCCCCTTCTTTATCGCTGATCGGGCCTTTTCTTTTGTTTTTTTGCCTAAAGTCAAGTAACCGCTTCTTCCTCCGTTCACTCGATGATTGAAATGAATGAATTCAGGTCCTACCTGGGTGCACGATGTTTTAAATATTCCCTGGTGGGCTGTGTGCTGCAGGAAAAGCGCTCCCTGTTATTATTTTTATTTCTGAGAGAACTTTTTATAACATATATAGTAGAAACACCGTATCAGAACACCGCAGAAGTCCAGCGAGCTGCTCATGATGAGTTCTCTAGGTTTCACTTTCAGCTGACTAGGTTTCACTTTCAGCTGACTTAAAGGCTGTCAATCAATTCAGTAGGCGTGTCAGCAAGTGACCAATCAGCGAGCTCAGTTGAGTCCCTCCGTGCTCAGCTGCTCATATTACAACAAGGAGAACGTGAGCTGAAGTATAGCAGCAAAAACATACGCACAAAATATGCGCGTATACGCGCGTATACGGAGTCTGCTTCAGTGTATCTCGGCCTTAAGTGTGAAGCAGCTGGCATGGGGATCAGCACTTCCATTTTGAGGTCGTTGTCCTCAGTTGGAGATGGATGGACTGCCATCTCTGGGTTAGGAGAGAGGTGCTGCCTCAAGAGGAATTATCTTTCTTATAGAGTTGTTCATAAGTGAAGGAAGAATGGAGTATGAGGTTAACAGACAGATTGGTGCAGCTTTCACAGTACTGTGGGCTGGTCCATTGTGGTGAAGAAGAAGTTTAGCTGTGAGGCGAAGTTCGCTATTTATCCGTCGATCTATGGTCCTACCTTCACCAATGGTCACAAACTCTGAGTAGTGACCAAAGGAACAAGATCACAGATACATTCAGTTGAAATGAGTTAACTCATTCAGGACTCTCTCTTTGAAACAAGTGAGAAGTTTATGTAGATATCCAGGAGAGAGTCAGAGTAGAACCACTGCTCCTGCACATTGAGAGGAGGCAGTTGAGGTAGTTGGGGCATTTAGTGAAGCTGTCCAAACCAAAGATGCTGACGTGACAGGACATAAAGGATTTGAAGATTTCTCCAACTGCTCAAGAATATGTCCTCAATTGTGTTGTCAATAGAAGATGTTCAGTTTGATTTACGGTACTGTATATAAAGCACATTTCTCAGACACTCAGAAGCTCCGTCTTGTTTTAGTACCAGGCAAACCAATGGCAGTGAAAATATCTAAGACCTTTAAATATTTAGCCAAACTAACAACCCACACATACAAACAATAAAAAAGCAATATCATACAGGTGTAAAACCTCATATACTGCAACATGCTTTCTCTACACATCAAAGGATACACATTTTAAAAAGTTTGGCATTAATTCTTGGAGTCAACACTGCTTCTTTGTTAGCAAAATAGATCATGGAACAACTGTCTGAATTTCATTGTGCCTGAGTTTGGAGTAATTATGGGTGAACATCTCCATTATCTTTTGGAGTAAGCCCGTTTCAAGATGGCTACCACAGTTAATCAAACATAGCTCACACAAAATGGTTAGACCTCAGTGAAGTTTACTTCTATTGAGCACTACTACTATTATTATTATTATTATTATTAATAATAATAATAATAATAATAATAATTAAAAATGTATTATACCATATATATTATACCAATAATGATCATAATAATAATCATTAATAGCACTCACAGGATGTGCTGTGAGTTATTCACACACACATTCTTCAAGTATCATGAAAAATAATTTGAAGTTTTGTATTATTGTATGAAATTACAGTAATGTTTTTTTTTTTAGGTTTCAGTTCTCTACATAAGATAGTCTTTCTCTAAAACTCTGGCATGCTAATGTGCATACCAAGCAAAATAAAATAAATTTGTTCAAAAAATAAGTTATATTCAATGTGTGTAGCGCTTTGAGATTTTCACTAATGAAAAGCGCGTTATAAATTGAATTCATTATTATTATTATTATTATTATTATTATTATTATTATTATTATTATTATTATTATTATTATTATTATATAAACCTGAAAGTAGACTAAATAATTTGGTTTCTTGTTTTGTGAAATTGGCTGCAGTCAGTAACTGGCAGACATTTTTGTCTGGAAATATCATCAGACATGAAAAGCTGAGTAGCAGTGCTCTGTCCTGAGGGTTTTGCAGTCGTCTGTATTTTTCATTGCCTTTTTTTGACCTTGTTGCATCGGAAATAACTTCATCCGTCCATTTCACTGTAACTCAGCTGGACAAATAATAACAGCGTGTTTGTGGTGGAGAAGTGGGGCCCAGATCCTGTTCTGGCTGTTGCTGAAATGTAGAAACCATCAGACAGAAAAACTTCTGCTCTACCAATTAACGTGCTCCTGACGTTCTTCTTCTGTTCTGTGATTATTAATCCGCAAAACCTCCTCGGTGAACACACTCAGCAATGCAGCAGGACTTTTCTGTCTCAAAGCTAAATTGCAAATTAGGGCCTCAAAGGCTCCTCTGGTGCATTTTTATTCCTGTTGCTGTGTGACGAGAATCCAACGAGGAAGCTGAGGAATCTGTCCTCCATTGGGAGCCGCTGTGTTGTTTTTTGTTGTTATGGTCACTGCTAGTAAAGAGTTCTGTGTGGCTGGTTTACGTTCTGTTCACATGTCGGTGGTCAGATTTTTCTTTTAGTTTTCATAGACAGAAAAGGCAAAGTCAAATTAAGGAAAAGACGAAGCCTTTTATTGCTTTCTTGTTTTCTTTAACCCACGGTGTGATTTATTACAAACGATCAACAGAGTGGGCTTTTTCTTTGCATTCCTGCTTTGACAGACATCTCAGCCATC
>JBBPBX010019641.1:3173-36653 GCA_038048925.1 Garcialebias charrua | reverse complement strand
CATACACAGTATACAGTATATATAAAAATTTGTTTTATATTAGTTTTTACTTGTGCTCTGGGAAGCAAACCCAAATTTCGTTGTACTCAGGTGCGATGACAATAAAGGTCTATTGAATAGACCTTTAAAATAGAATACAGTATACTCTATTTTAAAGGTCTATTCAATAGACCTTTAAAATAGAATATACTCTATTTTAAAGGTCTATTCAATAGACCTTTAAAATAGAATACAGTATACTCTATTTTAAAGGTCTATTCAATAGACCTTTAAAATAGAATATACTCTATTCTATTTTAAAGGTCTATTCAATAGACCTTTAAAATAGAATACAGTATACTGTACTCTATTTTAAAGGTCTATTCAATAGACCTTTAAAATAGAATATACTCTATTCTATTTTAAAGGTCTATTCAATAGACCTTTAAAATAGAATACAGTATACTCTATTTTAAAGGTCTATTGCAGGGGTCTGCGACCTTTATGCTCAAAAGAGCCATTTTTGCCCTTTCGTTCACTAAATTAAACGTGTCAAGAGCCGCAACACCTGCTACAACTGTCATTATCAACTGGTGGCCCGTGGGCCATTTTAAGTTTGCTAGAGGGGCTTTTCTGTCCAGTAGGTGTGAAATTATAAAACTAAAAACATCTAATGATTGTTAACATTTATTGATAATTTTACATTTTGAGACAAAAGAAAATATCGGATTCCATCCATCTTCCATTCATCTGTCCTACGTCTTGTATTGACTTGTATTTTGCCAATAGTAATTTTAAAAAAACTAAAACAGTTAACTGTGCAGACAAATGTGCTTTTTATAAAATTGTGGAGTTCCTTATTTTTTGGACTATAAAGGCGCATTTAAAAGCCTTTAATTTTCTCAAAAAATGACAGTGAGCCTTATAATCCAGTTCTGTATTAATTCTGGTTGTGCTTACTGACCTCAAACCAATTGTATGTGTTTATTATGAATGAGTTGGATAAAGTTTGACTTATCTTGTTTTGATAATGCGCCTTATGTATGAAAACAATGATATTGAGCCTTATCATCTGGTGCACCTTATAGTCCAAAAAATGTGGTAATTGCGTATCCTACTTTGAAGAATAAAGCAGTTAAAGTGAGTATAATTTACTTTGTGTATTGTACTAGTATCCACATACAGTATTTGCAAAGGAGTTGACAGGAAAACTGTTAAACTAGTCATTTTTTGTGCGTACAAATCCTATAAAATTCAGTTTTATGTCAGTTTTGGTCAAAGCTTGAAAGAGCCGCATGTGCTGGCTCCAGAGCCGCAGGTTGCAGACCCTTGGTCTATTAAAATAGAATAGACTCTATTCTATTTTATTAATAATATAATTTAAACAGTGTTTAAATATTGTGCCTCATTTAGCTTGACTCATACGTTTTGTACAGTAATGTAACATTATCATCAAATTTCTTTTTAATAAAATGGCTAAAACGACTCTAAGCCTGTCTTAAACCAAAATACAGTACACATTTTTTTTGGGTGATAATACATCAATGAAGACAAAAGTCAGAATGTTTTGAACATTTTATTTTCTTACAAGTAGTAAGTAGTGTGACTGTAGTGTCAGGGTAGTCCTTGAAGTCTGCAGGTAGATTTTTATGTATCTGCTCTTCAGGTAGAGCCGAGTACTGTCAATACAAAGTTGCTGTGAAAATCTGTGACCGTGGACTGATGGACACCGTACGGGTCAGCAAGGTCCCGTTGCTTTGATCCAAGGTCAAGGTCATTTAAGAACAGGAAGAACTCAACGGGCTGCAGGGTATGAGTTGACGGGGTGGTGTGGTTAAATAATCAATAAATAACACTGAACAACTGGTAATAACTAATAATTAAATCTCAATGTCACTACAGTACTTGTGCAATAACCTGTCACACAACCTGTGTAATGTTGATTATGTGCATACATATATATGCACATAAAGTTTTAAATATATATATATATATATAAATATATACACATATATATAATAATATATTATTATATATACTGTATGTGTATATATTTATATATATATATATATATATTTAAAACTTTATGTGCATGTTAGCTTATATTACTAGCTTGAAATACTTGCAGTAGTTAATTCAAATTCATCCTGCTGCATTGTTATATCCGTCTCTCTTCAGGACTTTGTGAATATTATAATTACTTTTTCACTGTGCATGCTTTTAGTATACATACAGTAGTTTGTTCTTTGATTTTTAGCAAGTCAAATCTGCTCTTCTCATCCTGAGCACTTCATTGTACTGTTAACTCTGTGTTAACCTGTATAAGACAAATAAACACAAGTTGAACTTGATGGGGAGTTCCTCTCAGTTCTTGGTGAACACCGACCATGAATGGCAGAGCAGAGCAGTCATGGGCCAGCAGGAACACATCAGGAGGTCAGATGATGCAAACCTGAAAAAAAAAACAAGTGTTCATATTTACCTACAAGTAAAAAACCAAACAGAGAACTCTTTATGAGAGTTATGCTTTAAAATAAATAATTACATCTCAGGAAATTAAATGTTTAATTGGAGTGAAACAGTTCTGGTTTCATATTAAAGGAAACAGCAGAGAATATTTCAGAGGTGTAACAGCCCTGAAGTTACTAAGAGTTTACAAACATATTTACAGATTAGAAAACATATGTTAAAATCTGAATATTATTTTAAAAGTATGTAGTTACAAACTTTTATTAAATCACTCATCATGACTCCAACATTAAATCTACAAGTGCAGGGTGTGGAGTCGAGTGATAATCGTGTTTCTTCACTGCGGCGTTTCTTACTGAGCTGCAGCTGCTGTGTTCTCCTCCTCGCTGTCCTCTCTGCTTCTCTCCCAAAGCCCCGGTCATGGAAGTGGAAGGGACAATTATTCCACTGGAACAATGCAGGTACAGCTCATTTTTAACCACTGTTTGATGCTGGCTCTTGAATATTCTGAGGTTTAAAACGCCAGCTACAACCGAGTGTTAGCTTTAAGGCTAACTCGGTTAGCCACGAACTCTGGCATTAAAATATAAAAAACTAAGCGCTCTATTGTACCTGCTATTCACTGGACACAACGGCACACAACAAATCTCTCTTGTTGTACCAGTAGCTCGCAGATAATTTACCTTTTGTGTCTTTTACATGGTCTAGTTCTAGAAGCTACCGCTAACAACACCAGCAGTAGATGAGAGCCGGAAGTGAAGCGTGTGAGTCATATTTTAATGGAAGTACGTCACCACTACCCGTGGCATATAGGCTATTCTTTTTTTTAAACAAGCATTTCTCAACCCTTTAGTCATCCAAGGTTGGTCGACAATATTTATTTTTCTATGATTTCTTTGCACACAATTTTTTTTCATACAGAGCTTCTAAAATGTTCATAAATTCATCATATGATCTGTTAACATCATCAATATACACGTCCTTCCAGTTTTGCTTCTGTAAATCATCTTTTAATTGATCCATAGCTTTTTTTGATGTGTTTATTATTTTTTTCTTAATTGTAACTTCTTTTGTAATGTTTTGATCATTTCTGTAGATAGTGAAAACTGGTAAATGATCACTTAAATCAGTTGTTAAGATACCACCTGTCATATCCCCATTTGTTATATTTGTGAAAATGTTGTCAATTATCGTAGCACTATGAGTTGTAATTCTTGTTGGTTTTGATATCAACGGATAAAGATTTAAACTATACATTGAATTTAGAAATGTGCTGATGTTATTTGAATCTGTTTTATTTCCCAGGTCAATACATGTACAGTATTAAAGTCTCCACACAAGAAAACTTTTTTTATTGAAACTCTTTTCCAATAGTTGCATGATTTTATCAGTGAATATTTCTATATTTGATCCTGGTGATCGATATACACAACTTATGGATATGTTTTTAGCATTTTCGTTTATTATTTCTATTATTATTTCCATAAGATTGTAAGCAATTATCAATATTTCATTAATTATTTTACATTTTATTTCATTTTTAACAAATAGAGCTACTCCACCACCTTTTTTATCGTTTCTGTTTAAATGATATAATTCATATCCTTCGATGTGAACATTGTTTTTGTTTTCATTATTAAGCCATGTCTCTGACAGTGCTATTAGAGTAAAAGTTCTGTTTAACTTTTTTAAGTAATCTGTTATTTTGGATATATTTGCATTTATACTTCTAATATTGATGTGAATAATAGAGAGATCTCCATTTGTTATATTGATGTCATTAAACTGTTCTTCATTATAATATTTGCAGTCTTTAATAACAGATATGAAGATATAAAAACTGGATTCCAAAAAAGTTGGGACACTAAACAAATTGTGAATAAAATGAATGCAATGATGTGGAGATAGCAAAAGTCAATATTTTATTTGTGATAGAACATGGATGACAAATCAAAAGTTTAATCTGAGTAAATGTAACATTTTAAAGGAAAAATATGTTGATTCAAAATTTCACAGTGTCAACAAATCACAAAAAAGTTGGGACAAGTAGCAATAAGTGGCGGAAAAAGGAAATTGAGCATATAACGAACAGCTGGAAGACCAATTAACACTAATTAGATCAATTGACAACATGATTGGGTATAAAAAGAGCTTCTCGGAGTGTCAGTGTCTCTCAGAAGCTAAGATGGTAAGAGGATCACCAATACCACCATTGTTGTGCAGAAAGATAGCGCAACAATACCAGAATGGTGTTACCCAGCATAAAATAGCAAAGACTTTTAAGTTATCATCATCAACCGTGCATAACATCATCAAAAGATTCAGAGAATCTGGAACAATCGCTGTGCTAAGGGTCAAGGCCGTAAAACTCTACTGGATGCTCGTGATCTCCGGGCCCTTAAACATCACTGCACCTCAAACAGGAATGCCACTGTCAAGGAAATAACAGAATGGGCTCAGGAATACTTCCAGAAAGCATTGTCAGTGAACACAATCCACCGTGCCATCCGCCGTTGCCAGCTGAAACTCTACAGTGCAAAGAGGAAGCCATTTCTAAGCAAGCTCCACAAGCTCAGACGTTTGCACTGGGCCAGGGGTCATTTAAAATGGAGTGTGGCAAAATGGAAGACTGTTCTGTGGTCAGATGAGTCACGATTTGAAGTTCTTTATGGAACACTGGGACGCCATGTCATCCGGACCAGAGAGGACAAGGATAGCCCAAGTTGTTATCAACGCTCCGTTCAGAAGCCTGCATCACTGATGGTATGGGGTTGCATGAGCGCTTGTGGCATGGGCAGCTTGCATGTCTGGAAAGGCACCATTAATGCAGAGAACTATGTTCAGGTTCTAGAACAACATATGCTCCATCTAGACGTCATCTCTTTCAGGGAAGACCCTGCATTTTTCAACAAGATGATGCCAGACCACATTCTGCAGCAATCACAACATCATGGCTACGTAGGAGAAGGATCCAGGTACTGAAATGTCCAGCCTGCAGTCCAGATGTTTCACCTATAGAGAACATTTGGTGCATCATAAAGAGGAAGGTGCGACAAAGAAGGCCCAAGATGATTGAACAGTTAGAGGCCTGTATTAGACATGAATGGGAGAGCATTCCTATTTCTAAACTTGAGAAACTGGTCTCCTCTGTCCCCAGACGTCTGTTGAGTGAAGAAGGGGGGATGCCACACAGTGGTAAAAATGGACTTGTCCCAACTTTTTTGGGATTTGTTGACATGAAATTTTGAAACAACATATTTTCCCTTAAAATGATACATTCTCTCAGTTTAAACTTTTGATCTGTGATTTGTGTTCTATTCTGAATAAAATATTAGATGTTGGCACCTCCACATCATTGCATTCAGTTTTTATTCACAATTTGTTTAGTGTCCCAACTTTTTTGGAATCCAGTTTGTATTTAACTGGGAAACAAACAAAGAAATAAGACAAAAACAGAGAACGGCTACACACCTTTAAGTTGGATGTTTGTCACTCATGTACAAGGATCTTTATTGGATAGAGGTCTGGGCTTTGACTGGACCTTTCTAGGATATTTAACTGATTCTCCTTAAATTAGGAGTGTTGCTTCAGTAGTGTGTTAGGTCATTCAAAATAAAGAAAGAATATCTACTGCATTTCTTTTTTTCTTTTTTTCTTTATTTTATTTTTATTCGAAAAAGCATATCTTACAAAATTATACATCTTGTGAATAATTCACATTATATTTCAACATAAACATCTGCTAATCCGTTTCTTTTTTTGTTTTGTTTTGTTTTTTGAACAACAAACTGACCAAATCAGAACAAACCATAACACAAAACAAAAGGGAACGCCGTGCGAGTAGGTTGAGGGCTTGATGTCTAGAGCTTTCTCTCTTCTTCCTGTGGTGTGGAGAAAACCATTAGGTATCACAGATTATTAGAATTTAATCTGGGGGTTGCTCAATGTCCCATCACTTTTATCCTGTGACAAACTTGCTTATTCAACCGGGAATACTGGTTTTACATAGTTTGTCCACTTTGATCAATTCCTGAAAAATGATTCCCTTTGACCTTTAAAGGTTCAGTCTGCAGTTTCTGTAGAACATCAGCACTTAGAAAAATTTTCAACAAGCAAAGCATTCTGATCCCTCCCCCTCAGAGCCATATATGGCTCTGCCCCCTTGTGGTCTGTTGAAATTTGAATTCAAGCTCTGTTTTTATTGGCTGATTCAAATTCAAGCTCGGTTTTTATTGGCTGGTTACAAACTTTGTTTTTATTGGCTGGAAAATGGTGGGTCACTTTCTTTTTTCTTTTATTTATTTAAAGATCCAACATGGCGGCGCGTGCAAACGTTGCGGCTTCTCTCTCTCCCAGCAACACGGTGCTTTCGTCTGTCTTGTCCTGCACGCCGCAATTTGCCGGCACGTCTTTGTCTTGTCTACGTGTTCAAGAACGCAAGTATAGCCGTGAATTCCTGCTTGATGTCGGAAAAACCGCTCATGTGGGAATAAACAGCGAACTCCAGGAGAAGCTACATGAGCTTGAGGTGGAGTTACATCAGCTTCGTGACTGCGAGCTGCTCTGGAAGCCAGCCCGGACCTTCCCTTCATCGCGCCCGCCGTGGAAGTACCACAAGCGGCGTGACGCTTCACCGCGCCCGCCATGGAAACGCCACAAGCGGCGTGACAGGAAACAGAAGCGGGGTAAACGCGGAGGGATCAGAGCGAGGCTAGCAGCTAGCCCACACAGGCCGGCGATCCCATCCATGGTTCTGGCTAACGTGCGCTCCTTGGACAACAAATTGGATTATATACGCCTGCTGCGAACGACACAAAAGACTGTGAGAGACTGTTGTGTGTTTGTATTCACGGAAACGTGGCTCAACAACAACGTTCTGGACCATGCTATTCAGCTGGAGCAGCTAACATGCTACAGAGCGGACCGAACCCTCGAGGGAGGTAAGAGATGGGGAGGGGGGCTCTGTGTTTACATCAACAACGCATGGTGTCGTGATGCTGCTGTGGTCTACAAACACTGCTCACATTTAGTGGAGTTCATGACTATTAAATGCAGACCGTTCTTTTTACCGAGGGAGTTTACAGCTGTTTTGATTGTTGCTGTATATATCCCCCCAAGCTCCAACAGCAAAGATAGAGGTGAGGCACTAAATGAACTATATCTGCACATCAGTGAGCAACAAACAGCCCATCCTGATGCTTTTCTCATCACGGCTGGTGATTTCAACCATGCAGATTTAAAGAGTGTTCTTCCAAAAACATACAGAAACATAAACTTTGCAACAAGAGGAAACAACACCCTGGACCAGGTTTACACCACCATGAAAAATTCCTACAGAGCCATCCCCCTCCCCCACATTGGTGCTTCTGACCATATCTGTGTTATGCTAAAGCCAGCATACAGGCCACTGGTGAAAGTCACAAAACCAGTCCGCAAGCAGATACGAGTGTGGCCAGAGGGGTCTTCAGAGGCACTCCAGGACTGTTTTGACACCACAGATTGGAGTATGTTCAAAGAAGCTGCTACCACAAACAACACCACATGTCTCCAGGAGTACTCAGACACTGTATGTTCATACATCACCAAGTGCATTGATGATGTAACCAACCTTAAAACCATCACTGTTCGGGCTAACCAGAAGCCATGGCTGACAGCTGAGGTTTACAGACTCCTGAGAGCCAGGAATGCTGCCTTCAAAGCGGGAGATCAGGTGGGCCTGAGGGCAGCCAGAAACAACCTGGACCGGGGCATCAGAAAGGCAAAGAAGCAGTATTCTGGGAAAATAGCTCACCGTTTCAAGGACAGCAGGGATACACGCAGTCTGTGGCAGGGAATACAGACCATCACAAACTACAAACCACCCCCCCAGACCTGTGACAGCTCAGCCTCTGCGCTGAATGAACTGAATGAGTTCTTTGCTCGGTTCGAGGCAAGTAACAGCACACCAGCACATAAACTCCCCCCCTCTCCTGATGGCCAGGTGCTGACGCTGTCCTCAGACAGCGTAAGGCGATCATTCATCAAGATTAACGCCCGGAAGGCCTCTGGTCCTGACAACATACCTGGTCGTGTGCTGAAGGACTGTGCAGGGGAACTCGCAGCGGTCTTCACGGACATCTTTAACATCTCACTGAGCCAGGCCATCGTCCCCACCTGTTTCAAAGCCACCACCATCATCCCTGTCCCAAAGAAGGCAACGCCCGCATGCCTCAATGACTATCGCCCAGTAGCACTCACCCCCATCCTGATGAAGTGCTTTGAACGGCTAGTCATGAAAAGCATCACATCTGTCCTCCCTGACTCCCTGGATCCCTTCCAATTTGCATACCGACCTAATCGCTCAACCGACGATGCCATCTCCTCTGCCCTTCACACAGCTCTCACACATCTGGACACGAAGGACTCCTATGTTAGAATGTTGTTCATCGACTTCAGCTCGGCATTTAACACCATCATCCCCCAACAGCTCATCCTTAAACTGGACAGTCTGGGGCTGAACACCTCAATGTGTAACTGGCTGCTAGACTTCCTGACCGGGAGACCACAGACAGTACGGATCGGGAGTAACACATCTAGCACCATCACATTGAACACAGGGGCCCCACAAGGATGTGTGCTGAGCCCCCTTCTATTCACCCTGCTAACACACGACTGCACACCATCGTACAGCTCCAACCACTTCATCAAGTTTGCGGACGACACAACAGTGGTAGGTCTCATCAGCAACAACGATGAGACGGACTACAGGAACGAGGTGAGCCGCCTGGCCTTGTGGTGCGGACACAACAATCTCACTCTCAACGTGGAGAAGACAAAGGAGATTGTTGTGGACTTCAGGAAGAGGGATGCCCAACATCCCCCTCTGACCATCAACAGCACCGCAGTGGAGAGAGTAGACAGCACCAAGTTCCTGGGAGTGCACGTCTCAAAGGACCTGTCCTGGAGCAGGAACACTGCAGCACTGGCAAAGAAGGCTCACCAGCGTCTCTACTTTCTCCGCAAGCTGAAAAGGGCTGGAGCTTCAACCCCCATCATGAGCACCTTCTACAGAGGTGCCATAGAAAGTGTCCTGACCAGCTGCATCACTGTGTGGTTTGGTGCATGTACTGCATCCTGCCGCAAGAGCCTCCAGCGCATTGTGAGAGCAGCTGAGAAGATCGTGGGCACCTCCTTGCCCTCACTGCAGGACTTACACAGCAAACGCCTCACTCGGAAAGCCCACCGCATGGCAGGTGATCCCACACACCCACTACACAGCTGCTTCAGACTGCTGCCATCAGGAAGGAGACTGAGGAGTCTCCAGGCTCGAACCAGCAGACTGAGAGACAGCTCTGTTCATCAGGCAGTCAGAATGCTAAACACTCTGCCTGCTCTGCCTCCCCTCCCATTTGAACTGCCTTAACACTAAAACTTTCTCACATATTATCACTCAACACAAAGTTTTTAACACTAGACTCTGTGTCACCAAACGGGTTTTCACTAAACTCTCGGTCATGTGCTCATACAGTTTGCACTACTTCTCATAATTGCACTAATGTCTGTATTACATCACTGCCTATAATCATAATACTGTTTACATTCTCTGTTTACATTTATTAATACTGTTTACTTTTATTACTACTGCTTACATGTAATTACTACTGTTTACATTTATTTACACTACTTTAATATCTACACCACTGCTGGTACATATACAGTGTGCTCTGAACGGTCTTATTTAGGGATGCCCAATGTGCCTTACTGCATATGCCACTTTTTGCCTCTACAACAACATCAACTACTACCTCATACATATACTGTGTACATTGACTCATACGCTGCTTTGCCACTTTGCAAATGTCAATGCTAGAAACCTTTAGTTTATTTTAGTTATACTTTTTATACTCTTTTTTTATACCACTATGCAAAAAAAAAAAAAAAAAAAAAAAAACTCAGGACAGTGTTAGTTTTACTATTTTTATGCTTATGTCTATTATTATATGTTTCAGTGTTTCAATGTTTAGATGTTTACTGTTGCACCGAGGGACTGAGAGAAACGCAATTTCGGTCCTGTGTATGTCCTGCACTGTACATATTGCAGATCTGACAATAAAGTTGACTTTGACTTTTTGACTTTTTACCACCTGGAGAAACAAGGGGACAATATTTTTTTTAGTTTTTTTCAGAGATTACCTCTCTAACATCAATCTAGTGACAGAGTGAAGAAATATGTTAAAAATATATTGTTAGAAAAGTTACATATAGCAGCTTTAATGGAGAATGGCAATTTCTCCAAAATATAAATGTCCTGTACGACTTTAATCCAGTCTACTGCATTTCTATTCTCTAGTTGAAGAAGCTTTGCTTCCAATCTGTGAAGCTTTCTCTTTGTAAAAAACTGGAGAACGTGGAGTTGTTTACACTGCATGAGATGCTCTGTTTTCTAAGAACACGCAAGATTAAACTCACTCTCCTCCAAATGGACAGTTTGAGTCTTTGTTGCCCTAGCTCATAAAAATACATTACAATAATTGTAGAAACGTTTCGTCTTTCATCCAAAAGACTTCTTCAGTCTGAAGAAGTCTTTCAGATGAAAGACGAAACTTTTCTACAATTTTTTTGTTTTGTTTTTTTGAATGTCCATAGGACAAGACTTAACTTTTTTAAATATTAGTAACGGAATACTAAAACTGGGGGGAGGGTCAAGGATGTATACTAGTACGTGAACGTGCATACCTTGTGAGTGAATGAGAACATGTATGTACTTACATAGGTGTGTATAAGTACACAGTGTTTGGTTTCGTAGCTGATGTGTATTTATATTGTACGTATGTGTGAGGTGAGTGAGGATCAGGTTGTCCGCTATGAGCTCATCTCTGGTTTTGCGAGGCAGGCCTCCACTGTCTGAAGAGATGGTGACCATGGAGGTCTGGAATAGACAAAGAGCAGAAAAGGTTACGCACCAAACACAATAATAGTAAAGAGAAATACTTAAACATGAGAAATAAGACACAATTTAGTAATATGATTATATACCTATTATTTTATTTTTATTTGTTCTTCCACTTATTTCATCGTCACTCAAAAAACTGCCTCTTCACACTGCTGCAGTTAGAGAAGTACATGAACCTGATGACCAGCTCAGAGTAAGAACTTCTATCCTCTCAACTCGAACCAGCCGTAACATCTCACCAAGTATACAGACACTCTGTCATCACTCAATACGTTACCAATCAAACCACTTCATCAGTTCATCTCTTGAACTTTAATTGTAAATATTTGACATCATAAACGTGACAGATGAACTTCACATTTTATTACACACCCAAGCCTAAAAGTCTATGTACACATTTCAATTCACTTCAGTTTATTTATATAGCTCCAAGTAAGGCTGGGCCATATCATATCGTTCACGATAATACCGGTTAAAAAAGCTTGCCCGGGCAAAAGAATGATATCATGATATGCTAATTTCATGACGTAATACGTCAGGGCGCACCGCCCCCTTAACAACCGAGCGCGCCGAATTACCGAACCGAACTGCGCACCTCACCTCCACATGTCTGTACTGGTGTAACGCTAATTAGCTGCGCGCAATACTAGCTAGCTAAAATGCTATAAACAAACAACGCGCATCTCAGCTTCTCTCCATCCAGCTCTAAACTGCAGGTACAGACAGCTCAACTGTCTCCCCCTCCCCCCACCCCGCTCTGAGCTGCTGGTGTGAGCTGCGTCTCCCCAGCTCTAAACTGTCAGTACACAAACACGCAGCTCAACTGTCTCTTGAGATCCACAGTCGGTCCACGGACCAAGAGGCAGGTGATCAGAGACAGATCAGTTAAAACAAATGAATCCGAGAAATGAAAAATTCCTGCATGAATAGATGAGGCTGAAACATCAACAAGCTTCAGGGTCAGCTGATCACCTTGTTACAAGTTCTGGAAGTTATACTTCATTTAAAGACAACATATATTTTGTTGTAGGTTACATTTATGCTCAACAGATCTTAAGCTTCATTTTATTTACCGGTAGTTATTTTGTGAAACTGCACCGGTACTTTAGTTTTTGTGGTGGTTTTTGTTGATCTATATTTGTGCAGACTTTTTCAATCTAAATAACAGAAGAATAATTTGAAAAATCTATATACTTTGAGACTGAATACTTTACTAAATAAAGTAATTTCAGTAAAATTACCCCTTGAAACGCCTTGTATCTGTGACTTTCCTTCCCTCCATTGATTACGGTGACATTATCTACATGAACGCTCCTACAAGCACCCTGCAGATGTTGGATGTTGTCTATCATGGTGCACTAAGATTCATAACTGGCTGTGATTATAGTACCAAACACTGCACCCTGTGTTCACTGGTTAACTGGGCATCATTAACTTCATGCAGACTCTTCCACTGGTACATCTTCATCTTTAAATCACTTCTTGGTCTGCTGCCTTCATACATCTCCTCCTACATGTCTCTGCGTAAGTGCAGCTACAGCGTGCGTTCCCAGGACATGATTACCTGCAGTGTTCCGTCAGTGAGGACTGAGCTTGGCAATAGGGCCTTCTTCTTCTCTGCTCCTGTTTCCTGGAATATCTTACAAAAAGATCTGAAGATCTGGACCTTGACTTCTCTAAATGGCTTTAAGAGTCTGTTGGAATCCTGGCAAAAACCAATGCAGACATGTTCCTGTTTTTGATTTTCTACATCTGCCTTATAATCTGTCTGTTTTGCTACTTTGACATCTTTGTTTTAACTTGTAAAAAAAAAATCTGTATGCTTCTCTTATGATTGTCTATTGTTGATTGTCCAAGGAAAATCTACTGTTGTTGTTGTCATCATTCTTTAGTTTGTAGACAGGTCACTCTTGTAAATGAGTCCTTGAGGCTCAATGGGATTAACCTGCCTAAATAAAGGTTGAATGAATGTTGTTTTTTTACATTTTTACATAATACTGCAAAGCAACATGTTAAGTTAATTTTGTCAAATAACTGATTTCTTTTTTTTGGGGGGGTGGTGTTATATCACAAAATTTATTGTTATCGTCAGAATGCTCTGAAATATCACTATATAATATTTGAGCCATATCGCCCACCCCTAGCTCCAAGTCACAACAAAAGTCATCTGAACAGAAACATTCATATACAGTATAAAAGTAAGTTAAAGACTGTGTAAAGTGAATTTCAACATTTTCTTCAATAAACATTATAAATGTCATAATTGTAATCTTGTAAATGAGTAAAAAGTCTCAAAATTGTAGCTCAATTAATTTTGGAGTTATAGAGCAAACTGTGTATAAACATTTTTCTGTTTCAGGATTTTTTAGGCGTGTTTTAAACGTGACCGCGTTTCGTCACGCGGTCCTCATTAGTATAGCCCCACCCCCTGCAGCTCCAGCCGTATAAATTCGCCTCGGTGGAGCCGTTCACTCGCGAATCGCAGATAGCATCAGATAGCAATAGCATAGATATTTTGTTCATTGTTAGCTAGCTAATCAATTATGCCTCGTTCGTGCATCTTCCCTGGATGTCGTAATGGTCAGGGCACCCGTACAAATCATAACATGTTTTTATACTGCGTGGTATTATACCAAGTATCTGTAATGCCTGGATAGGACAATGGTTAGAGCGCTTGCCTTCCGTCCCAAACCCCACGGGTTCAAATCCCGCATGGTACAACTCTTTTTTTTATTTTTTTTATTACTATTTTATTTTTTTTATTCATTCCAGATTAAAAACACACAAGAAAACTATTTACAAAAACAGCGTAACTCTTGGAAAAACTAGCTGCTGTTACAGACAGAACTCAAATAAAGACAGAGCAGGTTTACTGGATCTCTGCTGCCTGCCTCTCCACCTCCACACAGTCAGCTCAGGGCAGGACACGAGCGCTGAAACCACGCCCACGCACTGACACGCCCCCAGCGTTCCAGGGCAAGGCAAAATCATGTTTTTTCATGATTTTTGAGACTTAATTTTATAAGGTAAACAATGTTTTTAATCAGTCAGACTTATATGGGTGATTAATAACACATATTTATGCCATGTGACAAACTAAAAACACACATTTAATTTCACTTTACACAGTCTTTAACACTATTTATCTGAGGAGCCAGCAGATTGATTTGAGTTTTAATATATACAGTATTAGCAAAACGACACATAACTAGTTCTGAAAATATAAACTAAAGTCACCAATCAATTCTAAAACGTGCGTGCACCCTCGTGCGATATTCAACACGTCAAGTCTAAACCAGCTGAACTGAGCCTGAAGACAGTTCATCATCCTGTTATGATTTCTCTCTCATTCGAGCTGCAGTTACTTCCTGTTGATCTGTTTGTTAACAAAACTTGGATGGGTCTTCATCTAAAACTAAACACATCTCAGCCCTATTTTCTTTACCTGGAAACAGCTGACAACACTAGAAACATTTCCTACTGCGAACAAAATTATCACGGATCAGCCCAGTTAAAACTAAATAAGTCCGTTCATACCATATCATAGGAGAGCTCCCGGTCAGTGTTGACAAACTCATGCTGCTGCGCTCCTCCTTCTTCTTCTGTTTTAAAGACGGCATGCAGCTCTTCTTCTTCTTCTTCTTTTGTCTGTAACATCAGCACTGCAGCGCCGGCACAACCAGCTGCTGCAATAACAGTGTTGTGCACAACTGCACATTACTCATTACTGTAATAAGTCTACATGCAACTTTTTTTTCTCATTCATTAAACGCTCAAATGGGGACATTTTTGAGGACAGCTTTAGCCGGGGACAGGTCGTCCAAAACGGAGACTGTCCCCGAAAATTGGGGACGTCTGGTCACCCTGGTTTAAAAGCTACTGGGACATTGTGTTTAGAAAATAAACGTTTCAGTTTCTCTGAAACTCCCGCAACATACAGAATGACCACTGGTCTGGGTCTGGGTTCCTCCTTTTCACTTGATGGCTGGCTGGAATCCTGTTTGGGTTTCTTCTCTGCTTTCAGGAAGGCCTAGACACCTGGGTTAAAATTAAATCTCAGGAAGTCCAACATTTCACTGATCACATCAACTCTGTTGATAAATATATCAAGTTCACACGAGAAGATGTGAAAAAAAAAAAGGCAGGTTTGCTTTCTTGGATTGTAAAAGTCTCAGTTTTGGATGGAGGACATTTGCAAACTGAAGTGTACCACTAACCCACCCACACAGACCAGTACTTGCAGTTTGACTTCTATCATTGGGGCGGCTGTGGCTGAGTGGTTAGAGCAGTGTTTTCCAACCACTGTGCCTAGGTACACTAGTGTGCCGCGAGTGATCGTCAGGTGTGCCTTGGAAATTTATCAAAAAAGCCCCCATTTCTACAACCTCTTTAAATTTAAGACCACATTGTTGTAGTACTGTTCGGGTGTATTTTTGAAGACATGTTAAGTGCAATTTGAAATAAGAAGTATAAAATATGATAAAAATACATTTTTGGGTTTATGTCATTCCTATTCAAGACACTTTGATAAGAATGACTATATATTTGATATAGGCGGATACAGTGTATCTATGTTTACAATTTTGGTTGGTGGTGTGCCTCGGGATTTCTTTCAATGAAAACACTGTGCCTTGGCTCAAAAAAGGTTGAAAAACACTGGGTTAGAGCAGTCGTACTCCAATACAAGAGTTGGGGGGTTCCAATCCACCAGCAGTCACATGCCGAAGTGTCCCTGGGCAAGACACTGAACCGTTCCTTGCCTTCGATGTGTGTCTATGAATGTGATAAAGCTCTGATTAGTCTTTTTAGAATGATTTTGTTCAATTAGCTTTGTAGAGATCTAGTAGAGTGCTGTATGAATGGGTAAATGATGCACAGATTGTAGTGTAAAGCGCTTTGAGTATCTCGATAAGATAGATAGGCACTATATAGTCCATTTACCGTCACCCTCTGGAGCATGTTAGGAGTCATCAAGACTCCTTACCACAGAGCAGACAGCGCCCCCACTAACTCAATAGTCATGGCAGAATGAGAAATCCCACACAAGACAGGCTCTAGAGCAGGGTTGTCAACGTCAAATACACCAAGGGCCAAAAAACCCAATTTGCTACAAGTAGGGATGCACCGATAAATCGGCCGACCGATCGATCGGCCCCGATTTCCTTAATTTGGGAGATCGGCGATCGGACGATCTTTAAATGAGAAGCCGATTTTATCCACCGATCGCATCTGCCTCCGCAAAGGTCTGAAAATCAGCCTCTGTCCCTTTTTGCTCTGCTGTGAGAGGGGGCTGACTAACAGACCCGCCCACCAGGTCACGTCTGCACATGCGCGTTAACACAGTCAACACAGGTCACTCGGAGCAGCCATGTTGTCGGTTTGGAAGTTGTACGCATAGAAAATGAGCAAAAGATCGCAATTTGTGTAAAGCCGAAGTAAGTCGTAGTGGAGCCACAACAAAAACCTTTAATACAACAAACCTTGTTCGCCATCAAAAAAGGCGTTCAATACAGGATCAACTGGACTTTATTTGTTGCAGAAAACGTTTCGACTTCTGTCCAGAAGTCTTTTTCAATTCTGAATGAATGGAAGCTGTGAGAACGAGAAGTTTTATATCGTTCTCACAGCTTCCATTCATTCAGAATTGAAAAAGACTTCTGGACAGAAGTCGAAACGTTTTCTGCAACAAATAAAGTCCAGTTGATCCTGTATTGAACGCCTTTTTTGATTTTATCATGTCCTGGACAACTGAGAATCTTCACCAGCAACTTGTTCGCCATGTAAGAAATCACCACGCAGCCAAGTATGCAACATTTGAAGAGAGCAACCAAGCTAAGGCTAATGCTAATGCTAAAGCTAGCGCTATCAAAGAGCCAGTCAGTGGGTTTCACAGCCGCTGTTAGCTTTTATGAGCAACGAAAAGAGCAAAGCTACCACAAGGAAAGCGATGGAGTTCATGGCATTAGACGACCAGCCCGTTTCAGTTGTTGACGACAAATGTTTTAGAAGCTTGATGCAGCACGTGAGCCCACAATATAAATATGCCAAGTCTGAGATATTTTTCTGATGTTGCATTACTGGAGTTGTTCAGCCCAGTTTTGAGAGACACCCGCAGCGCAGCCTGCTAAAAGCTAATACAAATACACTCAGCTTTACAACAGACATCAGGACTTCTGATTTAAGTTTAATGTCCATGTTAAGTTTTACTGCACAGTGGATTGACGAACAGTTCGAACGTCATCAAATACTCAAGCACAGACCGTGGTGTGGGTAAAGCCAAAGCTACATTGCTGGAGGCTGTTGTGAGAAGATTCAACAACACTGAGCATGAGCTTCTGTACAGCTTGGCCACTATTCTGGATCCAAGGCAAGTAACTGAATATTCTATTTTAGTCACAGTTACTTTTAGCCTACTACTATATTTCAAGAAACATTTAAATTAAATTTAAAACAAACATTTCTTGATTGAAAATTTCAATCAAGAAATTTTAATTTTAAATTTTATTTGTTTTTTAACTTGCATGTAAATAAAGAAATGCATTTCAATTTGAAATGCATTTCAATTTGAAATGCATTTCTTTATTTACATGCAATTAAAAAAAACTTTTAATGTATACAAAACACAATATCTTTCTTTGTTTATGCAAAAAAAGGTACAAGAATCACTACTTCTCAGCAGAGGGGGGACCAGATGCACACCTGCTGCAGGAACATTCTCTGAAGTGGGACCTCCTGACATCGATGAACCAAAAGGTGTAGTCTACTGTTTGCAGTTCACGACAAAATCTTAAAGGAGAACATTGAAAAGGAGCAACAGCTGGCCAGCCCTTCAGCTATGCAGGTACAGAACTACCTATCGGAGGTTCCTGTTGAAAGGAGCCAGGACCCATTGGTCTACTGGAGGATCAATGAAAATTGTTTCCCTCATCTTGCTCTACTTGCCCGAATCTCTCTGCCCCATGCACAAGCATTGAAAGCGAGCGCCTGTTTAGCTTGGCTAGACATGTCGTAGATGAGAAAAGAAGTCGCCTGTCTGGTGACAAAGCAGAAATGCTTTTGTTCATCAAGAAAAACCTGCCACTAATGAAAAAATGACTGGAATAAGTCTGTGAGGACAAACTTACCTGTTTGAGTGTTATTTCTTATTACCCACTGACTTGAAAATGTTACACATGCTGCATTATCTTTTTTTGTTTTGTTTTTTAATATGTAACAAGAGAAAGAGTAAAATGAACTGATTTTTTTTTCTGTTAAACTTCGTTTACAATAAAGTAAGATTGGAAAATTTAAGGTGCATTTCGACCCTTTAATACCTGAAAATCGGTATCGGCCAAAATCGGAATCGGCAGGTCAGACTTTCTAAAAATCTGTGATTGGCCAGAAAATTGAAATCGGTGCACCCCTAGCTACAAGCCAAGGGCCGGACTGGTTCAATGTTCATATTGAAATGATTTCACATAGCCTATTGAACCAAGACCTAACAGACTGTCTATTATTTAAGGATTAAATGATTAAAGCAATATTTTCTTATGGATCTGTCAGTAATTTCAAGTGAAAAAAAATTTCAACAGGCAAACAGCAAAAAATTAAATTGTTTTTAAAAACAAAATATGTTTCTTAATATCAAGATAAATGCATAAATAAAAGTGCATGCATTATAAACTGAAAATGCATTATGGTGCAGCTCTATGATCCTACTGATCACCGCTTTCAAATAGAAAAATAAGAAAATAAGTCAAATCAGTTGTATTCTTTCTCATGGCTCTTATCTGCAATTGTCCCCGAGTCCATTCAACTGAAAAATAAATATAAATAAATAAATCATTTTTTTCATCCTCCATTTTCTCTTTCATGAAACTTTCTTTTATCTCCTAAGCCAGAAAACTTTAAGTTAATGTGCCTACAGATATAAAAGTAATATGTCATCCCATTACTTGTGTCTGTTGTACCTAGAAGTTACAGACGCGTGATTTCACCTGCTGAAGTAAATTATAGGAAAACCTGATCGATCAATTCATGTACATATGTTGTGATGTAATTTAATGATTTGTTAATTAAATGATTCAGTTCTGCTGTTTCAACATAAGTTAACGTTTCATGTATTTTACGTCTCATCACCTAGTCACAAATTTATAATTTAATCCGAAAAAGTGAGAACCTGTGAATTATTGATGTATTTTTGTGTCAGTCTAAATCCTGCTCAAATTACTATCAAGAATATAGGTAAATCAGTAAAACTGATCACCTGCCTATATTATTACAATATTAAGCACTCTATTGTACCTGCTATTCACTGGACACAATGGCCCACAACAAAACTCAGTTGTTGTACCAGTAGAGAAGTAACTTCTGTGTCTTCTTCACAGTACAACTCCTGCAGCTACCACTAAAAACAAACAAGAGCAAGAGGCAACCGGAAGTGATCCACGTGTCCGAAATTTAAACGGAAGTACGTCACCACTACCCGTGGCATAGAGGCTATTGACCTTAGCCACCACAATAAAAGGACATAACCCAATCTGATTTTAATTTAAAACTCTGGCATGAAAGGCAGGGGGTGATATGCATTCCTTCAAGGAATGCTAGGCCTTTTATTTATAATATACATTTGATAATAGGGTGCCCTGTTTAATTTTTGTTAGATAATTAAGGAACATTTTACTCTGTGAACTATTAGATTTTCATCATGGAGACATGAGTGTTGCAGTATTGTTAACATTTCTAAGTAGCTGATCTGTTTAGATGGCAGTAGAGTGGTATTGATGGCAGTTTTTCCTAAATGATGTAGGAAAGCATGGATGAAGGGAAGGAGGGAGGGAGAGAAAGTGAAAGGAGCCGGATAGATCGAGGAGGAAGTTGATTCAAAAGGCTGCCTTCCAGTCACCACAAAGCACACACCCAGTTAGGAGAAGGAAGAAATGAAGGGATGGGAAAAATAGTTTTCCAAGAGACATTAACAATCCAAACCACCAGAAATGACCATCAGCCAGACTCGGTGCTCTACACTGGAGCCTTTTGAATGCTGCTGTGCAGGAATTCACAGAGAATTGCATTGTGCTATGTGCATATGGACTGAATGATGCATTGTTTGGTGCTTTTTCTCAGCTACTAATGCAGGAACTCCATCAGGCCCACTCTCAGCATATGCTGAAAGAGACTCATACAGACTTGAAGCACAAAGCACAACTTTTCTGACTTGTCCCAGACAATGCTGATGTTTGTAACTGAACCAGTGGACTGCATCAGGACTGTCATATGGATACACTGTGACACCGAACTGAACCAACAAAACATCACAGCTGTCTTCTTGACTCTGCCTTTCCTTCATCAATCAGTAATACATTTATATATTTGGTTGGAGAAGAAAGTTAGTTAGAAGTTTTTTTTCTTTAATTCAATGTTTTTTTTTTAAATGTTGAACAAGTAATATTTACTAAGTACCCGGTGATAAGCTTTTACAAGACAATAGAAAAAGGTACCAGGTATGACAATATTTTCTAGAAAAACTAACTCATAAGGTTATTCAGTATGATGGAATTTATTTCAGTAATTATGGATAACTTAGAATAATTTATTTCTATGTACCAATGCATACTTAAAATAATAATTTTATGAATCCTATTATTAAAGGAAGTTCCGTTTTTTTTCTGTTTTAATAACAAATGATGGAGTTTGATAAAACCCGAACTTTAGACCTTGATTTATCCCATGTCTCCAAACAAACATTTAGACACACACGTGCCTAGAGGCATAAACAAAAATACTCTCATACTAATCCAGTATTCATATACATATTACAATAGTCCCTCGTTTATCGCGGGTGATCCGTACCTTGAAGACCCGCAATAAGTGAAAAACTGATTTTGGTGCACCTCTGTTCAAAGCTGTGGAATTTAGAGCCTAACGTATGGCGACGACGTTACATCTTACTTTGTCACGTCGTGACGCCCACATGCTCCATCTAAAACTGTCAGTGTTGGAAAGCAAATTACACCAACATGTCTTCGGTCACTGGACACACTATCATGCTGATTAGGTAACAGGGGTCAGATGGGGACCGTTCAACGTAAAACTTTACACTTCCTGTTGTCAGGGGGCGTGGCTTAAGTGATGTTATGATTTGACAATTCATTCTTGCAGGGGACCGGATGTGGATCAATCACTGAAGGTTTAATGTCTCAGACAGTTTTATTGTAGGTTAGCGTTTATGTATTAGCGTTTTTATTTTTCATGGCGAGATATCAAACTTCGAGGTCTGGTCCCGCCTTTCAGCATGCTCCGAAACAAATAGTTTAGATAACTTTTTGTCCCCCATGCCTTTTGAACAAAATGGCCAAATTTGAAACCGATTGAGCAAAATCCCTACGAGGAGTTTGTTCAAATGCGGAGGCTGCAAACCGCCCAAAAGTTGTGAAATTTGGGACGGCGTTTCTGTTAATCGTACAACATTGGTGCCAGAGGGTTTTCTGTGCATCTTGGGGAATTGGCCAAGTGTGTAATGTTCTTATTCTTAGTAAGAATAAAACATCGGGAAGAAGCCTCGTGCGTTAGCTTGATAACTTCTTTATTCAACTCTTCTTCTACTACGTTCTGTACATTATCTACATGCAGTAGCCTACAGCTCCCCTAGCGGTGGATACAATAATAACAGCTATCAGTACATCCCCTTTTCTGACAGGTTTTGAATAACTATTCAAACTCTTTAAACACTGTCAAACTCTGATAGTATTAACACTCCTGACATTGAACATGTTATTTATAATACACAATTCTGTTTCTTATCAAGAATGTTATTATTAATTTTTTTTTATCTTAACCAGTATGACCAAACAACTACTGCACAAATTCTATTTTACATTTCAACAAG
Source organism: Garcialebias charrua (assembly GCA_038048925.1). Taxonomy (NCBI): domain Eukaryota; kingdom Metazoa; phylum Chordata; class Actinopteri; order Cyprinodontiformes; family Rivulidae; genus Garcialebias; species Garcialebias charrua. The sequence continues at coordinate 14,406 of JBBPBX010019641.1, read as the reverse complement.
CAAACAACATCTTTAACAAATTATTCTTTTTTTTTTTTTTCTTTTTACACAATAGTTCACAATTGTTCTATGAGCCTCTCTGGAGGTTTCCTAGGTCGGGAAGACCTTCTCAGTGTCTCTGTTGTAGGTGAAGGTGAAAGAGGTTCACTCTGGTGTTCATCTGATGTAACACTCTGTTGTTCAGATTCATCCTCTTCGACCTGATGGTTAGCATCTTGAACCTTTAACAGACTCCTCCGGTTTCTTCTGAACACTTGTCCATTTTCTGTCTCAACAGTAAACGAACTGGGTCCTACTTCATTTAGCACTGTTGCTTTTCTGTCCTTTTTCTTTCTTTCTCTGTGACGTTTGTCTTCAACCACTTTTTTCTTCTTGCTTTTCATCTCGGCTGCTTCCTTCTTCGCCTCTTTCTTTTTCTTCTTCTTCCTTTTCAAGTTTGCCTCCTCAATTTCAACCTGCGGTGTTTCTAACGTCACTCCATTTTCCTTGACTTTAGCTTTCTTTTTGTTTTTCGTTTCCGTAACATCTGTAGTTACAGCGTTTCCCTTCTTCTTTTTGCTCACACTCTTGTCTTCCTCATCCATGTCACTGATGTCAAGTTTCCACGTTTTCATCTTCTCGTCCTGCTCAACATTTTGATCCCAACATGTCTCTTGTTTCGCCACCATGTTCAGCTTTTTACTTTTTTCTTTTTCCACTTCTGTGGTACAGTTTTGACTTTCAGGTTGAGATGTTTGTTCTTTCTTATGTTTCCTCCTCTTTACAAGACTTCCTTCGTTGGTCTCCTCCTCCATCTTTGTTTCCTGTACACTTTTCTGCAACATTACATCTGATGCAGGGAGTGTGGCAGCCACCATGTTTACATGTGTTTCTGCATCCTCAGATACAGAGATGCCCAGCTTGTCACTGCTTGGTGCTGGTCTTTTGTCTTGTTTAGATATTTCTATGTTGTCAGCATTAATCTGATAGATCCTCTTGACCAGTCCTAGGTCTTCAGATGTTTTGTCTCCTATGAGAGACTCATGCCCATTAGGCACAATGGTAAACAGTAGATTATGCTTTTTGCCTTTTACTGTTACATTCAGTCTGCAGCCACCTTTTGTTTGTATCGGTTGGTTGTTATAAGCCTTCAGAGGTGAGACTTTTTCTGACTGAATTTTAGGCTTTTCCTTTAATGTGTTGAAATCCCTTTCGCTGATTAAGTTAACTTTGGCCCCAGTGTCAATTTTGAATGTCACTATGGTCCCATTAACCAATAGTGGAGCAGTCCATTTGTCTTCTGCGACCACATTTACAGCTTTAGCAGCGTCTGCTTTTGAAGACTGTGAGCTGGCATCTTGTGACACCATTTTGATGTAAAATGTTTCACTTAATGCATAGTCAGCTGTGTCCTCCTGCACTGTGTGGATTTCTTGTCCTCTTTTCTTGGAGAAACACATTTTAGCATAATGGTTTAGTCCTTTGCATGTTGCACATTTTTTACCAAAGGCAGGACATTGTCTTTGTCTGTGTTTTTCACCACATCTTTTGCAACTGTAAATTTCCTCATTATTGTCTTTGCTTTTGCTGTCATCATTTTTAAATTTGTTCCAAGGTTTTCTTTTTATCACTGCATTGACAGTCTCATCTTCTTGATGTGCTGTTCTTTGTGCAGGCTCTTGAAAACAGATGACATGCTGTCGTGCTAACTCGCTGGCTTGACATATTTTTATAGTACTGTCCAAAGTTAGCTCCGTTTCTCTTAATAATTTCTCTCTCAGTTTCTTCTCATTGGTGCCAAACACTATCTGATCTTTTATCAGTGAGTCTCTGAGGTCACCAAAATTACAGGACTGAGCTTTAAGCTTGAGGTCTGTGAGGAAGGTATCAAATGACTCACCCGCTTGCTGTAGGCGTGAGCGAAAGACGTACCTCTCATAAGTTTCGTTTTTCTTTGACAGACAATGCTCGTCAAATTTCTTCACAACCTCTTCAAACTTATCTTTGTCCTCGGGTTGAGCAAACACAAACGTGTTGAAGACTTCTATCGCTTCTGTTCCGGCGACGGTGAGCAGCATGGCTATTTTCCTTTCATCTGCCCGCCTCTCCACTCCGACAGCCGCGAGGTACAGCATGAACTGCTGTTTAAAAGCTCTCCAACCTGCATCCACGTTTCCAGTCAGTTTCAACGGACTTGGCGGTTTTAATGCATCCATCATTGTGTTGCTTCAAACTCCTGGTACCATGTAATGTTCTTATTCTTAGTAAGAATAAAACATCGGGAAGAAGCCTCGTGCGTTAGCTTGATAACTTCTTTATTCAACTCTTCTTCTACTACGTTCTGTACAGTATCTACATGCAGTAGCCTACAGCTCCCCCTAGCGGTGGATACAATAATAACAGCTATCAGTACAGCCTGTAAACTTTTTTTTGGCTGAGGAGAAGCAACACCAGTGAGAGCTCTTTTCCTCTAAGGAGGATGAGTTTCAACCGGGGGGGGGGACTGTTCTCTGGAGGAATTATTGAACTCCTTGGACACAGAGTTTGCAAACACGTCCCCCTCTGAAGCTGAAACAGCTAGCAGCCGTGCTCTATCCTGCCTTACAGGAGGTTTGGAGTTTGTGTTACCTTCGATGGTCGCCTCCCCGAGCGCCCAGGGATCGTCCACCACCCTAATCCACAAGATCCCAGAGATAGTTGGGAGATCGGCAAGAGCTTGCAACCTGGAAGTGCCCGAACAGTTGGCCCCAGCCACATCAACACTCTTTTGCCGCCTAGCACATTGGACACCGGGACCGTGTCTGGTCCTGTTTCCCGGCTGTGTTTGCTCTCCTCCTGGTTTCAACCAATGATCCCTTAAAGTCCAACACCCACCATGTTTTAAAATTGCATCGCCATTAATATTTATTAGTTTATTTAAAAATAATACAGGAGCGTTTACTTATATTGTGGAGAAATAACGCTAAATGTGTTATTTCATGATTTATAGCAGATTTTAGCATGCAGCTCCGGGAAAATCTGCCCCTCTCCATATATGGGCATTCACATGGGCATTCACGTCACCAAAGTGACGCCTTGGAGTTACAGGCGAGCGAGGAAAAGAAAAAGCGAAGCATTTTTAAATATTCCCTAAAGCTGCCTGTGTTGATTAATCCTGCTGTCGCTCACTCATGTCTATCATATTCTGAGCGAGCATCCACGTAGACATACTAGTTTAATTCGTTTGATCGCGACAAATTCATTCATTTCCGCATCGGCTTTTTATTCTCTCCCCCCATGACCAGAAAGGCAGCAGCGCAGCTGAGCTCTGCGCGGCGCGTGCTCCCCGACCCGTGCTCCCCGTAACAAGGCTGACGAGAGCAAATACACTCGAGGGAGCAAATTACACCGGCACGAGGAACTTCAAAGGAACGAGGAACCAGCGGAACGAGGAGCCAGAGACGCGCGCGGCTTGCTCCTCTGGGCAGAACGCGCGGCTCGCTCCTCTGGGCAGAATGAGAGCAGCAACGGTCCGCAGCGGTGTTATAAAATAAATAATAAATAAAATCAGAGCGCTGGTCCATATGTACACACAAATGCACCAGGAAATATGCAGTTATAACTCCCACTCTCTCTCATAAACCTCCATGGAAACTCACTCCTGCCTTCTGCCTTCTGGGTGGAGATGTAACAAAAGTCACATGACACTTCGGGACTCTTCGGCCAGGTTTCCGGATTCATTCGGGAGTGTTTTTTTTTTTTTTTAACCCTCGCCTGGCCCAAATGCAAAAATGAAAATAGACATAATATTAAATTACAGTAATTGTCCTATATGGTGAATTGTTACTGTCATGGTGGGTGTTGTCCTTTAAAGTTGAGGGCTCCGGTGACCTCCTACGCGGCCATCATGAAAGTCAAAGGGCTCACAGACCAGGGCTTTCCCTCCGTCCCTCCCCTAGAACAGTTTGTTTCCTGTTTTCGGGGTAAGAGCAGCAAAATACGTCGGCCGATTTATCATCCCGCCATCCTCCAGTGACCAGCTCACTACGAAGCTGGACAGAATTCATCAGTGCTCATAGCAGGTGGGGGCAGCAACAAACAACATCGCTATGCGAGCCCTTAGCATAGCTAAGGAGGCGAAGGAACTGAACCTGTTTTCCACAGATCTGGACCAGATCGGCACGGCTGCGGACATGATCACCAACCTGTGTGCGGCGCTTGCAGCATGCTCTGCCCTCATCTCGTCCTGGCCAACGTTACTGCAGAGACAGATGTGATTGAAACTGTCCCCGTCCATTCCAGAGGACTTTTTCCCCCTCCCCTTGTCCTGTTCAGCATTGTGGCACTCAGAATTATTGTCTGAGTGTTGAGGTGATGCCCAACAGATTTGTTTTCGCAAGCAAAGCATTATGGCCGGCCTTAATGCTCCACTTGATATATAAATAAAACCTTATTAGAATTTCTAAAAAAGCTAAGTCTGGTCCTCTGGACATTCAAAAAACAAAACAAAACAAAAAAAGTAGAAACGTTTCATCTTTCATCCGAAAGACTTCCCCAGTCTGAGGTGCTGCACTCAGCTCAGTCTTATAAATAGCACCCTCTCACATTGGATCAACCAGTTTGCTGATTACATTGCTTTGTTTTTTGAATGTCCAGAGGACCAGACTTAGCTTTTTTAGATTTTCTACCTGGATTATTGAGCATGCATCAGGGGCTTATTAGAATTTGCTTTGGGTTTGTTTCAGATGTACTGTAATGGACACGGGGATGAAAAGACAAAGAAGAAAACAAAGCTAGAAAAGTGGGAGAAGGGGTAAAAGGGAAAGGAGACAAGAGTAAAGAGAGAGAGAGAGGTATAAAGAGAACACACATCAACATCATTGAAGTCTGCCTCTAGACCTACGGAGAGAAAAAAAGACAAAACCGAGAAACCACAACAACAAAACAACATATACAGTATAATGATACATATAACATAATTAGAAAGTATTTTATATGGTACATGGTGTTTCAAGATGTATTTAGTGGCCACCACAACTCATCTGAGTGTATGGTAAATGATAAATGGAGCTTACTTATACAGCGCTTTCCAGCCCCCTATGAAGGGCCCCAAAGCGCTTCACAGTACCAGCCATCCACTCATTCATACACATTCATACAATGGTAGCAGTAGTCTGCCATGCAAGGCGCTGCCAGTCCTACCAGGAGCAACTCGGGTTTAAGTGTCTTGCCCAGGCACACAACGAGGTATGCAGTGACCGAGGATCGAACCCGGGACCTTCCAGTCCTGAGCCGGCTGCCCTGCCTCTACATCATCTCGGCCCCATATATCTGACAAACACCTGAATCTAAACACCTGTGTGAACATTCTTGTCACTAGAAGGTTTCTCCATAAGAATGTTTAATAGTGGATGTGGGGACCCACAGACCCATCCCCACAGGACACAATGGTAACACAGGGAGGACCAGAGCCACAGACACACAGCAGCCCCCAAGCCCAGAACACTCGGAGTCCCCCAACAGGGACAATAGCACCTCCCCTGAGAGAAGTAGAGGGAAGCCCCAGGTGACCCCCAGCAACCACAATGCAGAGACCCCAAGAGGCTGCATCGATGAGCCCACAAGCTCCAACGGCAACCCGCCCCTCCAGAGTAGGTCCAGTCATGGACACCGCGAGCCCCAAGTCTCAAAGTCATACCACTACCCAACAGAGGCCCGAAAGAGCCAATGCACCAAGGCCCCAGCAGGTAGATACCAGGGCAGACCGACACACACCCAATCACCCAGTCCAGATGCCGAAAACCACCAATGCACCAGTGGCAGGGGAGCCCGCCACCAGAGTGGAGCGCGATAGGGGGAAGTAGACCCAACTTAAATGGGGAGCCCAAATAGATCCAATAGAGGGGCCCACGCAAAACACAACCAGAGACATAAACAGGCACACACAGACAGCCCGACAGAGCCTCTGTCAGGCCATCCATGTGCTCCACCCACCCGACAGCGACCGCAAGCCGACCCCAGGCCGGGAGCCAGAGAAGCAAGTAACAACAGCTGAGGGAAGCCAGCCCAGCATGCCAAGGACGAGGCGTGCCAAGAGCCCCACACCACACGTCCGGAGAAGCCCCGGCATGCCACCTATGCACCCACAAACACACATACACAGCAGCCCCCACCATAAATGTCACACCAAGCCGACGAGCCAGCACCCTGTCAAAGCGAAGCCATGCCCCTGACCACCACCCTAGACTATCAATGACCACACACAACCACAGCTGACCCTCTGCCAAAACCCGGCAGCCACCCTGGACAAAGGGCTGGCCATTACAACCAGAAACCTTTATCAAGACATCCGAACAACCCAGGGAGAACCGTAGCACACAGCAGAGACGCTCCACAATGGCTGCAACATTTTCTGGGGGCCCCTAACCAGCCTTCCCCAGAGGACAAATGTCCCAGATGCAACAAAGATCCGGGGCTTTCCGAGTTAGAGGCCAGCAACAGAATGGCCCGAGGCCAAATCAAATGCAGCACAGGCGGAGGAGGCAGTACAAAAAAAAAAAATTGGGTAGTTGTGGTGGTTGTGGTGGGGGAAGGGTCTGAGATGAGCAGGGTTTTTAAAGCAAACAATAAAAAAACTTTTTAAAAAAAGCAGTTTTTCCATTCAGAGAGGCTGATTCATCTGTTCCATTTTTTTGTAAGCACATCCTCCACAATTAATGACTAGATTAGCCTGAGGAAACTATTCAAAGGTAAGAAAAAAAGAAAACAGTTTTGGTCTAATGACACACAAACAGGAGATGGAGTGGCTGCGCTTGGAGACTCCTCCACCGGTCCACCAGCTCCGTCTCCTCAACTGTCAGAGGAGGTGAGCGCTGAGGACAGCTGTCAGAAAACAAAGAGTGGTAAGATATTTGACAAAATGCCCAAAAAACACAGGGAACTTTCTGTCCCCACACACTCAGGTAAAAAACAAGAACCTGCAGTTAAAACGAGAGCCGTACGCAAAGATTATCTGTCTTTTTTTCCTGACCGGCTGACAGAAGTGAGTGTTGAAGGTGAACATCCACCGAAGCAGCGCTTGTATGGTTCAACCGCTAAAGCCGGTTCTTCTCCCCAACCGGACATGGCCAGGGAACAATGTAAGAACCGTTATGTACAAAGTAGTAGCAGATAAACAGCCCTTTTCATCCCAGCCTGCCATGGTCAGTTGGGCGAAGCCCTCCCACAGGATACCAAAATGGTAGAGGCTCACAGTTATTATTCTCCCTTAGGGACAAATTATCCATGCGCTCCCACTTTTGGAGTGTAGCGCAACGTTGCAGGAAACATGCAGCTTGAACAAACAGTTGCATCGCTTAATTCACAAGGGTTACACTCTGTAGTTTGTGAGACCATCAAAATTCAATTGAGTTTTAGAAACCTAGCTAACATCTCCAGAACAGTGGTTAATCCTCCAATCAGAGCTGATGAAGCTTCTGGGAAAAAATGTGATTTCCAGAGTTCCCTCGGGAGAGGAGGAAGTCGGTTTTTACTCCTAGTACGTCCTGGTTCAGAAGAAGTCGGGAGGCCTCCGAACAATTCTGGATCTGTCTGCTTTCAACAAATTCATCATGGAACAACCTTTTCACATGCTGATGGTGAAACATGTTCTCCAATATGTGACACAAGGGAATTGGTTTGTGTCCATAGATCTGAAGGATGCATACTTCCACATTCCGATAATAAACAAACAGGAAGTTGCTCTATTTTCCCTTTCAGGGAGGCTGTTTTCTATACAAATACTTGCCGTTCGAGTATGCGCTCGTCCCACGCATGTTCTCAATATGTATGGTAGCAGCTCTCCAGTCGCTTCAAACAAAAGGGATAAAAATTTTGTTTTATCTGGATGACCCCCTGCTGTTATCTCAGTTCAGAAAAGAGGCAGAAACACAAACAGTGGTTTTAATGAATCATCTGTCTCCTCTGGGATTCACAATAAATTGGAAGAAGAGACTTATAATCCCATCTCAGCAAATTACATTCCTGGGAGTGAATCTAAACTCAGTGAACATGACAGCTGCCCTGTCAGAACAGAGGAGGGAATCCCTCATGTCACTACTTCAGGTCGTGTGGCCCCTCAGAACAGTAACAGCGCTGACAGTCATGAGATTGCTAGGAATGATGTCAGCAGCTCATGTTGTGGTGCCGCTGGGGTTATTGTTTATGTGCTGCCTGCAAAGATGGTGCAATCGACAGAAAGTCGACTCTGTACGTCACAAAGGGCACCTGATCACCGTTCCCCTGTCTGTGGCGCGGATCTGAACCACTGGGGGAATTCTCTGAACCTGTCAGATGGAGTTTCCTTTGGACAAAGTGATGTCATTCACATCAGTGTTCACAGACACCTCCCTCTCCGGCTGGGGATGGACCTACAAGTCACAAACGATAGGAGGTGCGTGGTCAGCTGGCACGTCTTTTCACATAAATGTTTTGGAACAGCTTACAGTTGGGAAAGTGCTCAGATATTTTGCCCTACTGGTTCAGGGTTATCACGTGATGATCTACAAAGTATATGGACAACAGTACTGCAGTGGTGTACATAAATTGCCAAGGAGGTGCATTCAGCTCAGCTGCTGAATGCAGCCAGGAAACTGCTCTGCTGGGCACGCACACACTTACGTTCGATCAGAGCAGTTTACATCTCAGGCGTTCTAAACAGAGGATCGGATATTATGTTGAGAGGAGGCCCTCTGGACAGGAATTGGTCTCTTCATCCAGATCTAATCTCGCAAATCTAGTGCAGGTTCGGGAGAGCGGGGGTGGACCTGATAGCCACTTGGAAGAACTCAGTGCACCTTGTTCTTCTCCCTAAATCCACAGGATGCTCCGCCACTGGTGGTGAACGCATTTGTACACAAACCGTGGCAAAAGACGCTGACTTATGCCTTCCCTCCAGTTCCCCTGATAACAGCACTGTTGGAGAGGGTGAGAGAGGAGAATCTGAAAATTATTCTGATTGCCCCAGAATGCATGAATGCCTTGTGGTTCCTGGTTCTGCAACAACTGACGGGTCAACCGTGGTAGTTGCCATGAAGAGAGGATGAGATCCTGCAGGCAGGAGGAGCAATCAGGAGCCTCCCTATAATAGGTCAGCCCCTTTGGGTCTGGCTGCTGAACGACGCTTAGAAAAAATCAGGTTTTCCAAAGACCTAATATGTACCATCCAGGGAGCATGTGCAACATCAACTACGTCTGTTTACGCTTCTAAATGGGCTGCTTTCCAGCGATGGTGTCTAGAAAAGGAGGTGGACCCAACCATGTTCTCTAGGTTGCATTGCAGCTGCTATTGGACAGAAATGTAGCTTTCAGCACAATTAAACTTATGCTACAACAATCTCTTCCTGTCATGTAGGGTTCAACGATAGAACAGTTTTCAATCACCCTTTAACAAAACGGTTTCTGAAAAGTACGTGCCGGCTCAGGCCAGTGATGGACGCCCTTGCACCACAATGGGATTTAGTGTTCAATCTCAGTACACTAACTAAAGATCCATTTGAGCCCTTGGACCAGATACCTTTGAAGTATCTATCACTCAGAACAGCCTTGTTATTAGCTCTGACGTCAGCTAGAAGAGTGAGCGACTTGTCAGGTCTATCCATCACTCCTTCTTGTCTCAGAATTCAAGGAGACCGAAGTTCAGTGGAACTCCTACCAAATCCTGCTTTTATACCTAAAAGTATAACAAGTTAATTCAGGTACAGAGTCATTACGGTTTTAGTGATTTTTCACAATCACACAACTATTAAAAAACAATAAAAATAATACAGCCCTGCTCTGTCATTATTAGTGACTGTTTTTTTTCTACGATTACTCTTTCAAACAGGAAAATTCCTTCTTCCTGATTAGAAAATTTTTTTTTTTGCTGAGACGTTTCGTCCTTCATTCAATCTGAGGAGCCACAAACAAACTGAGTCCCTAGAGGATTATTGAGCATGAACTTTGGTGTTCTGAACCACTTTAGCAAAGCTGCCTCAGAGGAGTTGACGGGGGAGAGGGCAGGCCCCGGAGGCCATCTTACCACCAGGAAACTGGAAGAAGCCAGTAAAGAATGGATGGATGTTCCTTAAAGGAATGCATGTTGTCCAACATATTGCCAGACTTTTAGAGTAAAATCTTGTGTTGACAAATAGACTTGAAATCAGCATCATGCGCAACATTGTGGGATGTTATGCTCAGTTTGTCGTGAATAACGCTCAGCTACAAGTTTTAACTCAACATCTGTAAAACGAACGAAGTTATAGTCATTTGTGCATCTTGGCCAAGGTCAGTTAGCTTATTCAGTGATTATTTCCCAAAAACTTCTTTTAAAATCCCCCTTTTGTGATTTATGAAATGTTTTCTTAAACATATTGTCTGCCTTTGCTTTTGGCAATAATTGTCTAACTTTTTTTTTTTTTGTATTCCGATTATTTTTTTGGTTGCTCTTCTACTCATGATAACCTTTTAGATTTGTTGGTCTTTTAGTGACACTTTGATTAACTGATCACTTGTTTGATTAATATTGACGTCAGCGTAAAAAACAAACATCTCTTTAGACACATGGTACAGACCTGTGTGTTGAGTAAAATGAGCAGAATTTCATTTCAGTCTCAAGTTTTAAAAGTTTCCAAACATCTTAGGAACTTCAGCAAGAATGTGAAGATACGTGCAAACACAGCTTGAGAAAATAGTCCAGTATACTTCTCTGCACAGAAATCATCCTGGACGGCGCACCGCCATGATAACGGCTCCAGATTTTTCCCACAGCGTCTTGGCTTTGAACGTTTTTGATTCTGGGGAATGAAAAGGGGTGAAAGGGCAAGAGATTAAAATTCCAGCTGAACAAAGGCTCTTTTCAATCAGGCATTGATAAAAGTAAGAAATATGTTATAGTCTTGATGGTTAAAAAAAAAAAAAGGCATACCTCCTTTCAAAGTTTTCAGCTCAGCATCTTCTAAGTATTGCAGAGCTGCTGTCAGTGGTGGCGTTAAAAAGAAATCAGTGAAGTAGTTCAGAGCTCCTGTGACCAGACCCCCGACTCTGGCCACTGCGTCTCCAAGAAGCTCCATCATTTTTCTCTTAGTTTGTCTGTAAAGTTCACTGCACCTCAGCTGCTCTGACCGCACAGAGCCTGAGAGAGCGTTTAAACTCTGTCTGATTCCTCACAAAGCCAGCCTCTGTTTGGACCCAGATCCTGATCAGACAAGCCTGATTAAACACAGCTGGGTTCTAATGATCCAGACAACTGCAGATTTTG
>JBBPBX010019640.1:14207-31727 GCA_038048925.1 Garcialebias charrua | reverse complement strand
AATTCCACACTTGAATGCAGAGCTGTGGTGTTTCTGGTTAAATAAATTCATTTGGCATTCTGGGTGATTATGGAGCTGGTTGGTCTTTTATTTATTTTTTCATTTTCTTACAGAACTGTGCATTTGATACCAAGGTTTGCAACAATTTGTGCTTTATCTCTTCGCAACAGTAAACCCAAAATTTCGTATTACGTTTTTTTTTTCTGCTCAGCTATGGAGCAGCGCTGTAGTATTGTCAAAGAACCAGTCAGTTCTGCTCATCACTGAATCTGTTTCCAGACCGTCTTGTATTTAAATGAAATTGTGTGTTTGAGCTGCTGAACCTTGTTCCTCCATGGTTTAGCAGAAGACCCCCTCAGACCAGAGCTATTCCTGTCTGTCCTAAGAGGATCTGTTAAGCTGAAAGTCTTCATAGTTGAAACTCTACTGACCTTGGTGCACATGGTCTGCTTTTCAGCCTGATGGTGTAACAACTTCTGTAAACTAACATCACATTCAGTTAGGCTTAAAACCCCACAGAGATACAAATAAATGCTTGTAAAAATCTATTAGTGCTGGATAATTGGAAAGATCACGAGCCTTTTATGACTTAGTTTGTCTCGTTTGAAAGTGTTGGCAGTATTGAAGTTACTGTATCATTCATTTCATCAAATCGGAGCTTGTTTCCATGGAAACGGAAGGAGCATCAGAACGACTTGGCGTGGACTGAGCTGTAGCTGAACAGATTCTGGACAAAGCAGGCGTGCAAAGCTGAAAGTCGCACTGAGGTTTAGGGACAGACTGTGATGATTAATGCTTCACGGATACTCCGTAAGCGTCCGTGACGAACGGCTGAGGCACGCCCACGCTTCACGCTGTACTTCCACAGAGTGCGGCTCGGGATTCACCTCACAGGAACTGCTGGGGGGTTGAATTAGTGCCTCGTCGTTTGTTTTACTAATGGCTGATAATAAACAGGTTCAGTCACATGGGGGAGCGGTGGCGCAGAGGTTAGAGAAGATGGGCCAGTGATCGAAAAGTTGCAGGTTCAACTCCCGGTACCGTCAACATCAAAATGTGGGTGGTAATGGTGAAACACCCACACCTGCCTCCACCCTCATTTGCCCCACTCTGGGCCCCCGAACAAGGCCCTTAACCCCCATCTGCTCCCAAAAAACAGGTCTCTCTTGAAAATGAGTTCTCATGACTCAATGACACTACCTATATAAATAAAGGGTAAATAATAAATTTATAAAAATAAAAAACACATTCAGTCGCTTGGCAAACGGCAAACTAAAGGACTCTTTGGAAGTTGTTGTTGTTTACAATGTTTTTTTCTCTTGCTGTATCTTCAAAATAATAACTTCTTGACTTTTAGATTATATTTTTGTTGTTGCCCTTATGAGACAAAAATTATCTTACTGTTCAGATTTTATTGAGTTATTGCTTTCTTTATTTTAGCAGCTGGCTACGGTGTGCTGATTTGATGTTTTTGCTGCTGATTTACCTATTTTATCTTTTAGCTAGATTTCAAATTTTAGTTTTAGCCTGTTTTAACAAACAATTCAGTTTTGACTGATTCAGCAGTCATGCATCTGTCTTTTGGCTGTCTTTTAGCAGTCTGCAGTCATTCAGCTGTCTTTGAACAGTCTCTGCAGTCTTTCAGCTTTCTTCCAGCAGTGTTTCAGCAGTGTTTCAACAGTCATCCAGCAGTGTTTCAGCTATCTTTCAACATTAATTCAGCTGTCTTTTAATAATCATTACGCTGTCTTTTAACAGTCATTACGCTGTCTTTCGGCTGTCTTTCGGCTGTCTTTCGGCTGCCTTTTAGCTGTCATTCAGCGGCCTTTCAGCTGTTTTTTAGCAGTCATTCAACATTCATCCAGCAGTCTTTCAGCAGTCTTTCCATACCATACCATTTTATTTATAAAGCACTTTAAACAGGAACAAGGCCAAACCAAAGTGCTGAACAAACAACAGGCAACACACACAATGAAGTACAAAACGCAAGACATAAAAAACATTGCAGATCATAAATAAAATGATCAAATACAAATCAGCTGGTGTTTCAGCAGTCTTTCAGCAGTCTTTTAGCAGTCATTCAACATTCATCCAGCAGTCTTTCGGCTGTCTTTCGGCTGTCTTTCGGGAGTCTTTCGGCAGTCTTTTAGCAGTCATTCAACATTCATCTAGCAGTCTTTCGACTGTCTTTCGGCTGTCTTTCGGGAGTCTTTCGGCAGTCTTTCGGCAGTCTTTCGGCTGTCTTTTAGCAGTCATTCAACATTCATCTAGCAGTCTTTCGACTGTCTTTCGGCTGTCTTTCTGGAGTCTTTCGGCTGTCTTTCGGCTGTCTTTCGGCTGTCTTTCGGCTGTCTTTCGGCTGTCTTTCGGCTGTCTTTCGGCTGTCTTTCGGCTGTCTTTCGGCTGTCTTTCGGCTGTCTTTCGGCAGTCTTTCAGCAGTCTTTCAGCAGTCTTTCGGCTGTCTTTCGGCTGTCTTTCGGCAGTCTTTCGGCAGTCTTTCGGCAGTCTTTTAGCAGTCATTCAACATTCATCTAGCAGTCTTTCGACTGTCTTTCGGCAGTCTTTCGGCAGTCTTTCAGGCGTCTTTCAGGCGTCTTAGCAGTCATTGAGCGGCCTTTCAGCTGTCTTAGCAGTTTTTCAGCTGTCTTTTAGCAGTTTTTCAGCTGTCTTTTAGCAGTTTTTCAGCTGTCTTTTAGCAGTTTTTCAGCTGTTTTTCAGCTGTTTTTCTGCTGTTTTTCTGCTGTCTTTCAGCAGTCATTGAGCGTCTTAGCAGTCATTGAGCGTCTTAGCAGTCATTGAGCGGCCTTTCAGCTGTTTTTTAGCCGTTTTTCAGCTGTCTTTTAGCTGTTTTCAGATGTCTTTTAGCAGTCATCCAGCAGTCCTTCAACTATCCTCACAGGATATTTGTGCAGAAAATGTCATCTTATTTGTTTTCATGTTGTGCATTTCTACAGTTAACATTATAGTCAGTTTTATGTTTTAAGTTTTGTTAATCTCTCAGCTTTTTAGTTTACCGTTTTTTTTTTTTTTTTGCATGTTGCAACTGCAGGTCAGACTGCATCTTTTTCTTCTTTTTTTTAGATCTGGTTTTACTCAGAATCTGTTAAGTTCAACACCTGATCTAAAAAGTTCAACACCTGATCTAAAAAGTTCAACACCTGATCTAAAACTAATTCTTAAATCTTCTGTTATTTCAAATCCACCCAAGTCACGACATGTTTGTATTTGCTTGTTTTTGGGTTTTTTTGCAATTTTTTTAAGTCGACACATTGTTCTTGAAACGTAACGAGCAACAATAAAATGTGTTGTTGAAAAGCTCCAGTCCACAGAGGCCACGTTCGTGCAGCTTCCACACAGGCTGCAGCTTGAACTGTGGTCCTGTTATCCAGAAAGCTCTGTTTCGTAACCTGCTATTGTTGTTGGTGCACACGCATTATTCACAAAGCATGACTCACAGAGACGGTAATAAAAGAAGAACCAGGTCACACAGCTGGTCATGATTAAAGGGTTCATGCTGAATGGTTTTAACTCCACTTGACTCCCTCTAATCTGTTTTAGATAGATATTTAAAAAGTCTTGTTTCTACAAGAAAAGACTACTTTGACTGGACTAAATTTCAGGGTCCACCTCAAAATGTGAGGTCCTAGTTGGAGTAAAACGTCTCATCTTCCTCTGTTTGTCCCTTAGAGCTCGACGCAGGAGATCGGCGAGGAGGCCGAGGAGGACGCCATCTTCACCATCACGCTGAGGAAGGTGCAGCTACACCAGTCGGCCAGTAAAGGGCAGCGATGGCTTGGCGTGGAGACGGACTCCGCCCTGAGCCTTTACGAGACGTGCAAGGTGCGAACCATCAAGGCCGGCACGCTGGAGAGGCTGGTGGAGTACATGGTGTCAGCCTTCAGGGGCAAAGACTCCACCTACGTCACCATCTTCCTCTGCACCTACCGATCCTTCGCCTCCACCAAGCAGGTGCTGGATCTCCTGCTCAACAGGTACAAGTGTAGATATGTGAATTAACTTTACTTAAATATACAGGTAGTCCTCGGAGGTCTCGAGTTACGACGTTTCGTGGTTACGGCGCATCTCCCATTAATAAAATAAAATAAACTTTTTTGACAAGCCGAGTTACGCAGTTTCCGTTTTTACGTCGTAAATGTAGCGGCGGAGGAATACTGCACTGTACTCTAAAAATAATAATACTTTATTTATAGAGCCCTTTAAAACAACCACAGCTGCAACAAAGTGCTGTACATAAAATCAAGAACATTTAAACACATAAAAATAAAACAGTTGTTAAAACATTAAGATCAATAAAAACGGTGCAGAACAAAATCAGTCTGTGCTAAAAGCCAGTGAGTAAAAATGTGTTTTTAGAAGAGTTTTAAAACTGGACAGTGAAGGAGCTTGTCTGACGGGAGGAGGAAAGAAAGAAAAAAGCTAAGTCTGGTCCTCTGGACATTCACAAAACAAAACTGTACTGTGAACGCGGTTTTACGTAGTAAACGGAACGGAATACGGCAGATGGACCGAGCTGGACGGCGGTTTTACGTCGTAAACGTAATAGAGAATACGGCCGATGGACGGAGGAATACGGCGTCACCAGCATCCCAGTAGGCCATAACTCTTTTTTCCCTTCATTATGGCTCCCAAACATATGTGTTTTTTGATAATTATGTAGGGTACTGTGTTAGGATAGGCTAAGTGCTTGGTAATACAGTACTGTACATGTATATGGTGCAGTATGTACGTATATTTCGACTTGCGTCGAAAATCGGTTTACGCCGCCGCGTAGGAACGGATCTCCGTCGTAAGTCGAGGACTACCTGTATAGACAATAATTAAATAGCTTTTTTTTTTACTGTCCCTTTCATTAAGACTGAACTTGGTTTGTGTTTTTAGGTATGCCAAGCTTCAAAATGTGCCTGCTGCTACAGCACACAGAGTCTCCCAGGACGACCGCACAGAGCTCAGAAAGTAAGCGTACTTCCAGCATTAATCACATCCGTGGCACCGAGCCATCCCCCCTCTCTCCCCCACAGGTTAAAGGCAGAGATCAACTGTTTGAAATGTCTTTGTGTGTGTGTGTGTGTGTGTGGGGGGGGGATTCTTTGTCTGAGGGGGCTGCTTGATGAAACACAGTTCACAAACTGATGAGAAATGTTGTAAATTCCAGAAAACGTGTTTTCTTTGAAGTGCCAGATTCCCCAACAGGTTCTCGCTGTGATTAGTATCACTTTTTAAAGCTAAAAGCTTTATTTTAAAACAAACTGCAGTTCTTTTTAAATGAAGCCTGCAGTAAAACATATCGCATCCACCTCTTGGGGTGTTTTCACTCCTGCTCCGGACCAAAAGCTTCAGAAAAAAAGTTCATTTGTTTTCTGTAATTCTGTTTAAAAACATGAAACATATTATACCCAAAGAGATCAGTTTCAAACATTTATTTCTGTTAATGATGATTATGGCTTATACAGCTGATAAAAAGACAAAACATAAACAGTTTATTTGGCTGGAGCCATCACACATGGACAATTCTATAGCTTTCAATACTCTCAGGGGTCTGCAACCTGCGGCTCTGGAGCCACATGCGGCTCTTTGGTCCCTCTGCAGCGGCTCTTTCAAGCTTTGACCAAAGCTAGTATAAAACTGAATTTTGTTTGTTGTTATACAAACAACCATAAAGGACTACTGGTAATTTTACCAGTTTTCCTGTCATTTCTTTTGCCAACTTGTGAATAATGGAACACGTACCGTCCAAGGAATAAAACATACCTACTTTAACTTTTATGCTTTACTTCTATACTTAATTATTTTTTTCCACAATTTTTTTTAAACCTAGGTCTGCATAGTTCATAGTTTTTATTAATTAAAAAAAAACCTCCCTTTAAAAGAATCTGGTCTTTTCATTTGTCTTAAATTGTAAAAATCAGTCAAGAAGAAGACACCAGACGAGCTGAAGGATACAGCAACACCTGCGCGTCTCCGAATGCTGATCTGTTTGACTTGAGTTTCATTTTTTTGAACAAAATTACTGAGATGAGTTCACTTTTCAACGATAATCCAATTTTTTTTATTTATTTACTGTTCAAAACGGTTATTTCCAGCACATTTTTTTATGTTTGAACAGCAATGATGGAAAAATCTGTACAATTCCCTTCACGTTCTCTCCATCGTCTCATGTTTCTAAACACGTCTGGTGATTTGTGGAAAAGACTCGTTGAAACTCGTTGATTTAGTCCAGCAGCTTTAAAATATGTTTTTATCAGTCGTCTCTGATTGATGCCTGTGATCTTTTCAGTTCCTTTATTTCTCCTCTGCTTGTTAGAGATCTTGGTCTGGAGTTTTAAAATTTTAAATATAGATGTCACATTTCCCTTATTTTTGTTTTTATTATTTAAATTTAGAGTTAATATGGTGGTGATTTATGTTGATCTGTGTGTTTTTAGCACTGTGTCGTCCATCCTGGGTGCATGGTTGGACCAGTACTCGGAGGACTTCTGGAGCCCTCCCAACTACGAACGTCTGCACCAGCTGCTGTCTTACCTTCACCTCCACTTCCTCGGTTCGGACCTGGAGCGCCGCGCCCGCAACCTGCTGGCCCACTTCCACCGGCGACAGCAGTGTGAGCCTGATCCTGATGGTATGAAGGCAGGACAGGAGAGGGACCACAGGGCAGGGACTCCTGAATGTTGGGGGAATCTATTCAGAGTCTATAAACTTAGAGAGTTTGCTTCGTAACATGTTTATGCATTTCCTTTTGACAGTGAAGACAGTAAATTATTATATTGTGAAGAAAGCATGAGGAGTTTAAGCAGAGGAGCAGGAAGTGGGTTCAGGTCGAGCTCAGGCGAAGGCGGCGCTGTAAAAACTCTTTGTATTTTGTTTGTTTTCCTTCCAGGGGAACACATCGGTTGCCCTTTTGCCACGCAGGAAGAGAGTGGCTTTGAGGACGAGCTTCCTGCTTTCAGTTTCCTGTCGTTTGACCCCATCATGGTGGCCGAGCAGTTCACGCTCATGGACGCGGTGAGGACGTTTCCTTTCCCTTGTTCCCTTGTCAACAGATTTAGCTCCATTCTGTTTATGTTCATGATCCGTTCTCTTTGGCTCAAATCGAAAACAGGTGCAGCAGCGTTTGTTTTTTTTAAATAGAAATGGGCTTTTTGTAACAATTGTCTAAAATTTCTTGAAAATTTACTTGTTTTACACATATTGAGCTAACGTTTGGTGTGTTCGTACCTGAGAGTCATTCGTAACCTATGATGTAAGTGTTAACGGATCTTGTGGGATATCGCATGAGATTGTGCATGTTGTTTTCAAGATTTGACTAAAACGGCTGTAACTCCATCACTTCTCAACGTACGATGATCTAAGCCAAACTCTGGCACGAATGGTGGCGGGCGATATGCATTCTTTCTCGAAACTCTAGGTGTAAATATTTGTAAGCTTACCAGAAACCAGAAATAAATTTTTAATCTTTGAGTTATTTGCAGAATCAAAGCTATCACAGCAGCACTGAGCAGAATGCATTTTTTCCCACAGGAGCACAAGTTAAATGTCCTCTGTCTTTCTGTCCATCCAGGATCTGTTCAAGAAGGTGGTGCCCTACCACTGCCTGGGGGGGATTTGGTCTCAGCGGGACAAGAAGGGGAAGGAGCACTTGGCTCCCACCATCCGAGCCACCGTGGCTCAGTTCAACTCCGTCACCAACTGCGTCATCACCACTTGCCTGAGCAACCCGGCGCTGAAGCCCAACCAGAGATCCCGGCTGATCGAGCGGTGGATCGACGTGGCGCGGGTTGGTGCATTTATATATACGGGTTAAAATGGCGCCCACTCGTTCATTGTACAGGTGACCCCCTAGTTACGTACGAGTTGGGGAGATAAGAACTGTTCGCAGCTCGATTCTGCCGTAGCTAGGGGGTGAAAATATTGTCCAGTTCGTAGGTCCTTATTCCGTTCGTAGGTCGTGGAAATACCGCTAACGGAGCGCGCGCACACATTTAAGCATGTACAGTAGTGTACTGTAATGTTAAACATTGCTATTCACATTTACAGAATAAATAAAAATATATTTTCTTACTTTGAGATGGTCAAAGCCGACATCTTAGGTTGCCATGCGTTGCCATGATTGTTGTCGGGCCGAGCAGCGCGGCAGCCGGCGAGTGAACCACCGCAGTTGCTCAAGGCCTGTGTTAGCTAGCTGGCTAGCTTCTGCTAGCCAGGCCATGGGCTGGTGTTGGAGCGGCGGCGCGATCGGCGATCAATCTGCAGCTGCTGCTCCAGCCTGAGACGTCCACAGAGCTCACAGAGCGATTCCAGCTAGTAATTAATCCATATGATGCGATCCTGGTCACCAGTCTTCAAAGGCCGGCTCCCGGCAGCTAACCTAAAATGGCGTCCGGTGTTCTACATTAATTTGTGACCGGAGACCCCCGTGACTGAACCTAAAATGGCGTCCGGTGTTCTACATTAATTTGTGACCGTGTAAACTGAAGACCTACTTCCTGCTGCCCAATATTGCGCAAAAATGATCAGAAATGATCATTTTTATCATAATTATTATTTATAAAGCCTTTAAAACAACCACAGCTGCAACAAAGTGATGTACACATGAAATTAAGAACATTTAAACACAAAAAAAATTATTATTTTTTTTTTAATACAGTAATTTCATATTTTTATTAAATATGATACGTTCGTAGGTCGATGGAGGCGTAAGTAGGGGGTTTGCTGTACTCATTCAAGACCAGGGTCTGAGTTTATAAGACATCCTTTCAGTGTTTCTGGGACATTTCTGAGACAAAATGTCTGATTTGCCTGTAAGAGGCTTTTAAAGAGTTATTTCTATCCTGACTTGCTCTTTTTTTTTTCAATCAGGAGTGTCGGATCCTTAAGAACTTCTCCTCGCTGCGGGCCATCCTCTCGGCACTGCAGTGCAACGCCCTCCACCGTCTGAAGAGGACATGGGAGGAAGTGTCCCGGTCTGTCTCCAGCTTTGTACCCTGAATGTTGCTGATGGCAAAGAGTCCATTGGGTTTTAGTTTTTTTATTCTCTGAGCTTTGTTTCTGCTCACAGGGAAAGCGTCCGAACCTTCCGCGAGCTCTCCGAGATCTTCTCAGACGACAACAACTACTCTCTGAGCCGAGAGCTGCTGGTGAAGGTGAGTCTGAGCTTCTCCACGGCACAAAGCAGAGGTAGACATGAGGACGTTGTCCAGCAACAACCTCTTGACACAATCTGTTTGTTCGACAAAATGTTTGGCTGTCTGCAACTTTAACATTTAAGAAGGAAGAAACTGCAAGAAATTGAATACGGATAATGCACTTTATAAACTGAACAGACTGCATGTACCGGTATTTTAATTTTAGCAGGATAAACACCTAAACATATATATTTGTTAGCTGACATTATTGTAAGAGTGTGTCTCAGTTTAATTTTTGTTAAAAAAATTATTACAAATAGCTTATTTTATAAAAAGCCATAAATAGGTTGCACCTGAATATAGGTCGCAGGGCATGCAAAAATGATAAAAAGCCGCAACCTATATTCCGGAAAATACGGTTCATGGGAGCCATAATGAAGGAAAAAAGAGTTAATAACCTACTGGTATGCTGGTGAATACTTCCTCCATCGGTTAGCATGTTAGCTCGTTGCACCTCCGAGCTCTGCAGCTTCCTGCTGCTTAACGCGGTCCACAGCGTTTACAGCAAGGTCTGTTAGCATGTTAGCTCTTGCTCCTCCGGTCCAGCTCCTCTGTTTCTGCCGTCTGGTGACACCATCCACCCGTCCATCCTACAGTAAGGTCCGCGTCCATCCTACAGTAAGGTCCGCACCTTGTGTTTATGACGTAAAACTGCCCTCCTAACCTCCTCTGCTTCGGTCTGCCTGTCCAAACAATGAGGTCTCCTGTAGTAATTTTCCACTGACTACGTCAGGCTACTCTCCCCCTCCCTCCTGTAAACCTCCTGTAAATTTCTGCTGTCCTTCGCTGAGTTTCGGTACCATATTTTTTGGTGTAAAGGTGCATAAACCGCGTAACTCGAACAATGCTTTTCAATGGGAGGGCATCCGTAACCGCAAAACATCGTAGCCCGAGGACAACCTGTATTTACATCCCTAAAATAAGTTAAATAATATGACTAGTGCTGGACGATAATTCAATAACGATAAATATCGCGATATACTTTTATTCAATAACGATGATATGAAGTTTAAGCATATTTTCGATATTTCGATAGGATTTTACAACGTTTCACTGACGTTTTTCTGTTTCTGTTCGGGTTGGAGCGGCTGCTTCAACAACCCGCCCGGACAGAAAAAGCTGTGACACAAAACGTGCGTGGTGACGTCGTTGTTACGCAGCGCTCACTCCAGCAGCAGGCGTTAGCGGTAGCAGGCTAAAAGCTAAGCTAGTCTCCAAAGCGCGTTAAGTTTTCGCTTCAAAACGAGTCAAACGAGTGCTCATGACCGTCAGAATGTGACTGAACAAAGTTTCACAAGCGAAGAGAAAGCAGACGACATCACTGATGAGAGGAAAGACTAATTCGTCGGTGTGGACGTAGTTCGGTTTTGTTAAACTGCAGGTCTCATCTGCAGCGAGTCTTACTCGGTTTCTTTATTTTGCAAAACGTGACAAAGTCGTTCTAACTAGCGGTGGGAACATCTAACTTGTTTAATCTGAAGAGTTTCCACTCGATAGAATATGATGAGAGTCAGAAGATGAAGAACAATAAAGTTTGAGCCAACGTTTCCCTGAAACTACGACGTAAACAAACAGCCCCAGCAGCGCTGCATGTTTTTTAAATTCAAAATAAAACAAATTCATCAGAAGAAAAAAAAACACTGAATGAAAATGTGCAGAAAGACGAAAATAGTGTTTTAATATCTGCCCCTTGTTTAAAAAATACAAAATAACTACAAACAAACAACAACCTTCACTTCACCTGCACCACACCTTCCCAACAACTTTGATTTAATCATATTTTAAAACATATAAATAGTTTTAGAAATGTTTATGGTGATATCAAGTCAACACAATCCTGTTTCCTGATTTACAACTCAGCTCCTTCAAACTAGTCCTAAATGGAGGTTTTACAAACATTTACATTCCCTTCAGGGTTTAATAACTTTAAACAAATTTTAATTGAATATTTGGGGGGTAATTTTTTTTTTAGTTTTATACATGACTTGTAAAATACTATGTTCAACCAAATCATAAAATTTTAATAATTTAAACTGATGAAATATTTGTTGGGTGACCATAGCACTTCCTACTAATAATTCTTATAGCTCTTTTTTATAAAATAAAAACAGGGTTTGTAATAGTTTTACATGCTTTTCCCCAAACTTCAATACAACAGATTAAATATGGAACAATCATTACATTATTCAATATATTCAAAACTTTGTCATTCAAAAACTATTTTACTTTATACAGTAATGCAATTGATTTTGTTATTTTTATTCTTAAGTAATTTCCATGAGATTTCTATGTCAGCTTCTTATAAATAACAACACCCAAAAGTTTTATTTAATTAACTATGAATTTCAATGCTGTAAATTTTAAAGATGTTTAAAGTTAAAACTATTAATATTGACACAGTTGAGAATTTTATGGCAAGAAAGTTCATGCTCAATAATCCACGTACCAAATCCAATAATTTTCAGTCGGGTCATCTGGACAGTTTCTTTTTATAGAAATTGGATGGAGGATGGAGGGTGAAACGTTTCTATAAAAAAGAAAGTGTCCAGATGACCCGACTGAGAATTATTGGGTTGAGAAGTTTATGTTTATTTGATGGTGATTTCCATCTTTTTGGAGGCTAAATACAAATACAAGGAGAACATTAATTTATTTGTATAGTTTATAGTTTTTTTTTAGGCTTTTATATTGTTTATATCGATATCGAATTATATTGTTATCGACCGAAATTAAGAACTATATCGTGATAAAAATTTTGGCCATATCGTCCAGCCCTAAATATGACAAATTTTCACTTTTTTAAAACTTCCTATGAACTAGCAATTTTTTTTTACTATGAACTTAATTTTATGATGATTGACTCTGCAAACAGTAACTTTAATGCTTAATTCATTTTTTTTATAAATTCAGTTGCAGCGTTTATCTTTTCAAACAAAATAGAATAAATGCAAGTTAAAACAATCATCAAGTAAAACATCAGATGTGAAGATAAATACAGAACATTGTTTCTGTTTAGCAGATTTTGTTAGAAAGAACAAAAATTCTCATTTTGGAGTTGCTTATAATTAAAAAAGAAACCCAGAACTTTACAAACTTCAATAAAGTTTGAGTAAATGAACTCTTTATTGATCAAAATGTCCTTGTTTGTTTAAAAACGCCTCTTAAAACCACCAACTTTGAGAAAAAGGACAAATTATTATCTCGGTCATAAAAAATAAGCGTTACATAAATCATAGTAAATACTTTTTGATATTTTGTCTGTCCCAAGCAAGCCTAAAATTAATGATGAATTTTACAAATTAATATCCAAAATTGTTTTTATATTATTCTACTTTAGTTCTTATATTAGCATTTTTATTATTTTTATTAGTCATTATCTCATTTTTAATGTATTTTAAAAAGCTTGTTTCTATATTTGTTTTACTCATTTTGTTTAATAACTTTTGTCTAAATTACATTTAATAAAGTGCTGTACGTATTTATATGCTTGATGTTAAGACGTTTGACGGTAGCAGGTAAAACTTTGTGATCATCGTTTTAGGCAGATGTGCGACTCACATCTGTGTTTTTATTAGATTTAAGTGTGAAATGTCCTCACCTTTAACAGACAGATGTTAAATTCAGTGCTCTGAAGCAACACGAGTGATTTTTTTTGTTTTCGTTCTTGTCAAACGATCGTTTTATTGCACGTCTGCAGTTTGAACATCTGGAACATGTGGATGTTTTTGTCTCTGCGCGACGTGGAGTTCAGGTGAAGTGAGTGCGGTCACGCATTTCTAACCTTTTGGCGTGGTCTCCTCTGAGGGAATCCCTGCTGACGTCAAAGGGAGGAAACCCGAAGCAGGTGCAGATAAGAGCTCTGTGAGGAGCTGCGTGCGTGGACGTCAGGGCGTCGCCGCCCTTTCTATCTGCTCAGAACAGGCTCAGACAGCTCACGTTACACAAAGCTCCAGAGGGTCGTGCTGTTGCATCACTTTCAGGAATGGGGGGTCAGGAGGTGGATTTCCTCCCACTTTCTTTCTGTCTAACATCAACCAGATGTTTTGTTTTTCCTCTCGACTGCAGCAGAAAGGAGGATTACTGAAGCCTGAACGCATTGAACGATGCTTTTACTGTCGGAATTAATTTATCAGACGTCTAGAAAACTATTTTGAGTTATTTCAAGCTCAGATTCAGCCCTGAAACCTGTGTGTTATGTTAAAAATAAAAAGGAAGCTCGTACGTTCACAGCATTTAGAGAAGTGATACATTTTACAACTGTTTTGAAAAAGACTTCTGGACAGAAGTCGAAACGTTTTCTGCAACAAATAAAGTCCAGTTGATCCTGTATTGAACGCCTTTTTTGATTTCATCATGTCCTGGACGACTGAGAATCTTCACCAGCATATTTACAACTGTTCTTTTGCCTTTTTTTATTTTTCCGAATGTTTTTGCAGCCAACTTATGTTTTCATGCTTTGCTATTTTAGCTGTTCACAGATCACAACATGCAGCTCATTTGGGAGATGAATACTAGACTTTAGATATTTGTAACTTTTACACTTTTAGAAAATATTTTAATTTATATTCTGTAAACATTTTGTCCCAATAAATACATTGAGATCTGTTTAAATTGTTGTTAACTTTAAAAATCTGCTTTAGCAGGTTTGTTTTCTGAAGCTATTTTTAGCATCTGGCCAGCCTTTTGATACTTTTAGCTACTTTTCTGTTACTTTTAGTAAGCCGATTGCTCATTTTAGTATCTAGCTACCATTTGGCTACTCTAGCTAGCATTTTGCTGCTTTTGTTTTAAGCTAGCCATTTTGTTTCTTTGTCTTTTGCTTCATTTAGATTTTGGCTAGCATTTACTACTTGTAGGCATTTAACTTTTAGCTATCTTTTTTTAAACATTTTGCTACCGTCTGCTACTTTTAACTATTCTTTGCTCAGTTTACAGCAATTTTCTAGCTAAAATTGAGCACCTTTTAGTTGACATTTGGCTATGTTTAGCTTTTAGTCAGTCTTTTGCTGTATTTAGAGTTTAGCTAACATTTATTTACATTTAGCTTTTAGCTAGTGCATGGCTTATTTTAGCTTTACCAGCAGTTTGGGCTCTTTCTGAGGTCATTCGGCACTTGTTTATTTACACCTTCAAAGAGTTTTTGGTCATTTTGGAGACATTAAAAACACATTTTTAATTTCTTGAGGGCAACATCTGATTTCATGTGATCGGAGAGTGGCCACACCATTTAAATTAAATGTGCACATTGTTTTGATTTTAAATAAAAAAGAAATTATCCTGGAAAGTTTTTGAAAAGTGCTTAAATTTAACGTAGGGGGATGTTTATGAACGCTGTTTAAAAACAACACAACCTGGCTGTTCATTAAATTAATTTTGTTCTGTTTGATTGTTTTCCCACAGGAGGGCACCTCCAAGTTTGCAACTTTAGAAATCAACCCCAAGCGAGCGCAGAGGAGACACCAGCAGCAGAGAGACCTGGTAGGAATCAAATCATTTCAGCCCTCTGAGCCATGAGCTCCATCTGGAGGCAGATCTTTGAAACTTGTTTACAGGGTCATTCCAGACCTGAAACTCTTAACAAAGTTTTTTTATAATTTCACTGTTTTTTGTTTTGTTTTTTGTGTCTTTGTTAACTTTATGCTGTTGAAGGCGTTCTTGTGTTTAAATCCTTGAACTGTGTGAACCTGCACCTGTCTGTGAACAGGGCGTGATGCAGGGCACGATTCCTTACCTGGGGACCTTCCTAACAGATCTGGTGATGATGGACACTGCCATGAAGGATTACACTGAGGTCAGATTCTTTTATTTTCTTATCTTTACTCATTAGTGTGAATCTTTACTAAGCATTCACACTATTGAGATTCACTTCTAAACTATTCTGTAAGTTTTTCAGCATCTTTCTCATTCCACAATTTTTGTGCTATTTCAACAAATCATAACTCAAAACGTTCAGCTATTTCAGGACTTTTGGCGCAACTTTAGCTTTTTGAAATATTTAGCCATTTTTTCCCTCAAAATGAATTGAGCTTATTTTCCATCTTCTTTAGATCTGTTTACAACCTTTTACTGCTTCTTTCACATTTTGTTCTGCTTCAGATTCTTTCTGCTTTTTTGTGCAAATTGAAACTTTTTTCAGCTTTTTTCAGTTGTTTTTTCAGCTGTTCTGTGCTCCTTTCAGATTCTTTCTGCTAACTACAACATTTTTCTTCGTCTTCAAACTTCTTTCTGCTAATTTCAGTTTGTTATGCTCCCTTCAGCTTATTTCTGCAAGTTTAAGCTTTTTCTGCCATTTCAGCTACTATTTATTATTGTTATTATTGTTATTGTTGTTGTTATTACTATTATTATTTTAGCTTGTTCATCTACTTGTAATTCCACATTTATTTCAGTCATAAAAAATGTCTGCCCAATTCAGCAAAAATGTGCTTGCTCAATTTCATTCTGGTAATTTAAAGGTATTGTGACATGATTTTGTAAATTTGAATATTTGTCAGAACATATATATCTTATATCATTGAGCTCTGGTCGTTTTTGCATAATAAATTATAAATATATTAAAATTTCATTCCAATTTATGGTAATTTTTTACCATAAATTCTCTGGGACACGCCCCGTGAATTAATGCAAATCTTCATGTGACGTACACGTGGGCACTGGGCATAAGGCGGAGCCTGGCTTGCCCCTTTGTTTGGTGAAAGATCGACTCTTTTTTTTTTTGGTGTAACTTGAAAAATGCTGTCACGTTGTCGCGCATTTGGGTGTTCTAATATCAGCAGTGAACAAGTGAGCCTTCACAAATTCCCAAAAGATGAGAAACTTTGCCTAGAATGGAAGTACAGAGATCTTGTGACCGATGGGTTCCTACTGAGAGTCCTATGTCTGCAGCGACCATCTTACTGCCTATCAGGTACGAGCTGTTGTTTGTTTTTATTTGGGGAGAGTCTATTAATGAGAGTTTTGGATGATTTACTGTTTAAAAAAGATATATGTCAGACGTGAGGTCTATCTGCCGACATCTGCTTGCTAACAGACATTAGCATAGCTCCCGAGTCAACACGGGTGCTATTTAGGTATTTTTAAATTATGTCGGCGCAATCAGGTACGATCTGTTGTTTGTTTTTATTTGGGGAGAGTCTATTAATGAGAGTTTTGGATGATTTACTGTCTTAAAATGATAGATCTCAAACGCAATCGGACATGCTCAAAGCCACGAAGCTCCCTGCACGTTTTTTTAAAGCTGAATCGTAAAAGTTAATAAGTTTTCCATTAATAGAGTATACAATAAAATGATTTGAGCAAGATTAAAACTTCTACTGCTTATATTGACCTTCCAAAACTGAAGACAAATCGCTTAGATCAACACTAGAAATGCTGCACTCGTCTGAGTCGACATGCTCCGCCATTATTATTTACATGCGCGTTGAGCAGCGGCTCCCCACGTGTACGTCAAATGACGGTTTTGCGGAATGCACGGAATTTTAGGGGCGTGTCCCAGAGAAATGACTATCATAACTTGGAATGAAATTTTAATATATTTATAATTTATTATGCAAAAACGACCAGAGCTCAATGATATAAGATATATATGTTCTGACAAATATTCAAATTTACAAAATCATGTCACAATCCCTTTAAGCTTCTTTGCAGCTATTTTTTATTATTTTTGCTTCATTTTTATTTCAGATCATTTCCACTTTTTTGTGCTAATTTCTGCTTTCATCAAATACGTGTTCTGTCTGCCTTCTGCTAATTTAAGCTTGTTCTACCTTTTCAGCTACTTTTTAGCATTTTTAGCTAGTCTAAGCTGTTTTCAGATAATTCACGATTTTTGTGCTAATTTGATGCCAACTTCAGTTTTTTCAGCTAATTCCATTTTTTAACTCTTTCCACTTGTAGTTTAAGCTTCTTTCTGCATTTGCAACTACTTTTCAGTGAATTCTTTTGCAAATTTCAGCCTTTTTTTTTAGCTAATTTTCTAATTTTTGTGCTAATTTCTGCTAAATTAAACCTAAATCAGCAACTATGTGTTCTTTCTGTTTTATTCTGCTAATTTAGGCTTGTTCTCCCATTTCAGCTACATTTCAGCCTTTTTTTAAAGCTAATTTCAGCTGTTTTTCTGCAAGTTATTCTACAATAAGCCTTCACACTGCATTTTCGCAGGAAATGCAATTTCTTTATTTTTTTTCTATTGTTGTTGACATTACTTACCTGTTTTTTCCAGGGGGGTCTGATCAACTTTGAGAAGAGAAGAAAGGTGAGTTCAGTGTCCTTGTGGCTTTAAATGTGTCCAGTGTGCTGAAGAACCGTTGAACACGTTTTT
>JBBPBX010019640.1:0-13168 GCA_038048925.1 Garcialebias charrua | reverse complement strand
CTGAAAATTATAGCAAAGATGTGTCTTAGCTGAACTTTTCCTTAATAAATGAACGTAATTGTCAAATCAGCTGGATTTAAAAATTAGTTTTGCTACGTGCAAAACGTGCACCCGCACGGATGGGAACGCTGCATTTCTTTAAAATTTAACAAGATAAACACCTTAAAAAATGTGTTTGTTTGCTGACATTATAGTAAAAGTGTGTCTCAGCTGAACTTTTCTTAATAAATGCACTTTGACAGTTAAAACATGGCAAAATGAAGCATACAAAATAAATTATAAATAAATAATTTTTTTTGCTCTAACATCTCCTACAGCTAATCAGTTGTAAATGTCCATCCAGTGATTACTTTCTGTAAGTTTCATCAAAATCTGTCGTGTGGTTCTTGAGCTATTTTGCTAACAAACACTGAGGCAACAGTAGTTCAGACCTCCAGAGAGCAGGAGGCCGTGCTGCGACAGAGTGAGTCCGACCAGATGAGGCTGCTGTCGGACACATGAGCTGGGAACGGTCGCTGGACCCTAACGGCTGAAGGTGGTACTGCTCCATTTTTTTCGTCAGAATGAATGGAAACGGTCATATCTCAGCCATAAATTGGTCTAAAAATATGGGGGAAATTCATAAATATGTCGCTTCGCTGTATAAGTCGCAGGACATGCAAATTAGGGGGGAAAAAACTGTGACTTATAGGCCGGAAAATAGGGTAGATTAAAAAAACACAAAAAAACATTTCACTTTAAACTTTAAAGAAACTTGTCGCATGTGGGAGGTTTCTTCTGCCAGAAGGGTTTAACATAGTCAGCAGAAGTGGCTCCAGTTTAGGTTCAGCGCTGTCTTTAAACTTGAATCTGTAAGTTTGTTTCTTTCACAGCCGGACGGTCACATCATTTAACTTCTGCTCCAGTAAATACCTGATTCTCGCTGTTTTATTCTAAACTCGTATGGAAAACCATGATTTGTCTCCATATCCTGCATGTTGATGTCTAAACATCACCAGTCTAGTTTATAAAAGCTGTTCTGGGTGCGAACAACAGGCTGGAGACATGAAAACACACAACAACAAAAAACAGCAAAACACTAAATGGCGACTATTTAATTTTCAGGTTTAAAATGGAGGCTGTACTGATGATTAAGTTTGTTTTTAAAGTGTTTACAGTTTATCAGGGACATGTATTTATTGTAGAAACTGTTTAAAAAGAAATAACTCGTGTCTGTTTTAGAATGCGTCTTAAAGTTGTCGTTTCTTGTCCGTCTCCAGACGTCGACTCCTTCGGTGAAGCTCACCGTTTCTGCGTTGAGCAGAGAAGCCCCGGCGGCAGACACAACCTCAACGGTAACCGTTTTTAAGCTCCGTTCCATCAGGCGACATATTTTTGAGACAAAACACGAAGCTTTAAAAAAAAAAGAAAAAAAAGAAAACGTCCATTTAATCTACGAAAATGACCAAATTCAGGATTTAAAGTGAAAAGTTTTAATAATTACGGTTTAGTTGCCTTGTTTACAGTGACTTGAAGAAGTTAATTGTTGTTTTCTGAATCGGTAAATACGCAGTGCAGTTCACTTAAAATGAAGTGGGAAAAGAAAATCGTAAATAAGATAGTAAATATTGTATATTTAGTTATTTTAAGCAGCTGACCAAAAGCTCATTTAGTTTCTTTAAGTCTCGGTAAAAATAACAAAAACAACTTATTTGTTTTAAAGGATCATAATCTTCACGTTAAAGTTGAACAAACCATCCAAAGTAATTAAATTTAGTGGCATATTGATATGATTTTGTAGTTTTTATTGGATTTCGAATCCTGTTTGTGACGCCAAAATGTTTTATGAAATTTTAGATAAAATTCAGGCTCGCTGGAAGATCGGCACGATGTTTAAGAAAAAACACACTCAACTGGTTCTCTGCTAGAATGATGTGTCATTTATTTTCAACCACAGAGAAAAACAGTAAAATGCAGCAAAGCATAAAAAGAAAAAATGATCAACTCACACAAACTGTTTCTGTTAGGATAATTGTGTCATATCACCTCGCCACAAAAAACAGCAAAGCTTAAATTCACACACTCAATCTCAAGGCATTGATGTTATAATAACTCTCACCATGACACAGAGCCGGGAAGCCGCACGACTCCGATGAAAATCAGACATCGGACTGGACACCTGGATCAAGGCTCACAGTAGACTTCAATGTTTATCTGTGCGCTCTCCATTTTTATACCTTGAGGTGTGTGTGTGCGCGTGCGTGCGTGCGTGCGTGCGTGCGTGTGCGTGCGTGTCTGTGTGCAAGTACTGTATGACTTCATTCTCATCTTGAAATAAACATGTTTTCCCTCAAATTTGAGGGCAAACTGACCCGTACCAGGCATTGCCTTGCTCTTAAAAACATGTTTTGCTCAAGATGAGAGTGAAGTCATACAGTACTTGCACACAGACATGCACGCACACACACACCTCAAGGTATAAAAATGGAGAGCGCTCAAATAAACATTGAAGTCTACTGTGAGCCTTGATCCAGGTGTCCAGTCCGTGTTGATGTCTGATTTTCATCGGAGTCGTGCGGCTTCCCGGCTCTGTGTCATGGTGAGAGTTATTATAACATCAATGCCTTGAGATTGAGTGTGTGAATTTAAGCTTTGCTGTTTTTTGTGGCGAGGTGATATGACACAATTATCCTAACAGAAACAGTTTGTGTGAGTTGATCATTTTTTCTTTTTATGCTTTGCTACATTTTACTGTTTTTCTCTGTGGTTGAAAATAAACGACACATCATTTTAGCAGAGAACCAGTTGAGTGTGTTTTTTCTTAAACATCGTGCCGATCTTTCAGCGAGCCTGAATTTGATCTAAAATGTCATAAAACAGTGGCATATTGATATGATTTTGTAGTTTTTATAACTTTTTTGTGAACTAAATGTATTTTAAACGATCCTGTTGCTTTTAGAGCATCTCGGTGTGTTGCTGCTGTAACGTCTGCTCCCGTCCTCCTCAGTTCTGGGAGTGCACGTCTGTGTCGTCGTTCGACACCTCAGGGATGGGCTCCAGCTCCGGTTCGGCCTCGGGCTCCAGCAGCGCCTCCTCCTCCTCCGTCTCCTCCTCCACGCCGCTGTCGGCCTCCCGCTCGCACAAACGCTCGGTGTCGGTGGTGTCGAACTACTCGACCCTGTCGCTGCCGCTCTACAACCAGCAGGTGGACGACTGCTGCATCATCAGGGTGAGCCTGGACGTGCAGAACGGCAACCTGTACAAGAGCATCCTGGTGAGACGGCAGCGCCTCTGAGCAGATCAGCTGATCAGCTGCTGCTGGACTTTATCACTGAAGCTGTTTCCTGCGTGATTCAGGTGACGAGTCAGGACAAGACGCCGGCGGTCATCAGGAAGGCCATGATCAAACACAACCTGGAGCGAGAGAAAACCGAGGACTACGAGCTGATGCAGAAGATCTCTGAGGACAAAGGTGAAGCTCAGTAATCCTAAACAAGTCAATGTCATCATTTAACTTCACTGTGACGTTTCTGGAAAACATGGCTGAAACTGGCCGACGGCGCTAACAAAACTAGCTTCCTGTGTCGCGGCGTGTCAGACACCACGCAGCGTTCCTGCTCACCCCCGAGACATCTCGGGTTCTTGTGGTGTAAAAATGTGTTTGTAGGAAACACTGAAGTCATTTCA
This sequence comes from Garcialebias charrua, assembly GCA_038048925.1. Classification (NCBI taxonomy): domain Eukaryota; kingdom Metazoa; phylum Chordata; class Actinopteri; order Cyprinodontiformes; family Rivulidae; genus Garcialebias; species Garcialebias charrua. The sequence goes on along the minus strand of JBBPBX010019640.1, from coordinate 9,502 downwards.
CTTTAAATTAAAAGTCTGGCGTTCATCGAATGATTTCGTGTCACCCGCACGAAACGAGGTCGATCCTTGAGAAATAATATTTGTACAATAATTAATTCAATTTATAACGCACTTTTCATTAGTGAAAATCTCAAAGTGCTACACATATATTGAATGCTACACACATTCATAAACCGGTGGCGGCAGACTACCATGCAAGGTGCTTTCCAGTCCTACCGGGAGCAACTCGGGGTTAAGTGTCTTGCCCAAGGACACAACGACACATGGTGCGGGTCCCGGGAGTCGAACCGCCAACTTTCCGATCGGGAGACGACTGCCCTTACCACTACACCACTACACAACTTCTTCATGTGACTCTTTGGAATGACTGTCAGCTACTACCACGTTACTTTTTTTTTTATATAAGTTTATTCATTTTAAAATATAGCACAAAACTATCACACATGTGACTAAACAATATAAAGATATAAAAAATTAAGCGTAGCAGAATGAAGAGAAAATTATATCTGCCCCTTTTACTAACAGTCAATTCAAACAAAAAATCATCAACAAGTAACAGAACAAAAAAGAACAACTCATATAATTGTCAAACTACAAAATAACACGCGAAATACTATTTCATATATATTTTTGTAATAATTTGGTTTTGATCATATTCTTGAATGTAGACAATGACTTTGCATTTTTAATTACAGTCTCCAAAACATTCCACAAATCAATTCCCTGGATTGAGGTTGACCGACCCCTCGAACTGGTTCTGTATTTCGGTTTAACAAAAATATCTGTTCCCTTAAGATTATAACAGCTTTGACCTTTAACAAAAAGTATTTGGATATTCAATGGTAGTTCATTTTTATGAGCTCTATACATAACTGACAGGATATTATAATCCACCAAGTCATGGAACTTTAATAACTTCAATTGGTGAAACAATGTGCTTGATGGGTGACAATAATTTTTTTCTGGTAATTATTCTTATAGCTCTTTTCTACAAACAGGTTTTGTAAATGTTTTACATGCTTTACCCCAGATATCAATGCAATAAATTATATGTGGAACAATAATTGTGTTGTACAACAAGTACAGAGCTTTATCATTTAACAGGTTCCTGACTTTGTACAGAACAGCAATAGATCTCGCTATCTTTGTCTTTACTGAATTAATGTGATATTTCCACGTCAGTTTGTTGTCAATGATGACACCCAAAAACTTCACCTCACTGACACGACCGACCTCAACACCATCAATTTGACCTCAGTATCTATTAAACTTTTGAGTTTCAGCCATGTTTGTGTTGACTAATGTGAATCGACCGTGGCCACAATCGGTTACCGTAAATAAATTTATTTTATTGTCTGAATGAAGCGTTCTTTTCTTCTGTACGTTTTTCGGCATCGTTCTGTTATTGGTGCAACTTAAGCTTTTTAAAATATTTAGCCTTTTCTGCCACTTTTTTCTTCATTAAAAATGAATTGAGCTCATTTGACCTCTTTCAAATCTTTACATCTGTTTACAACATTTTACTGCTCCTTTCACATTTTGTTCTGCTTCAGCTTCGTGCTGCTGTCGTGCAAATTCAAACATTTTTCAGATATTTTCAGCTGTTTTTTTCAGCAGTTTTATGATTCTTTCTGCTAACTACAACATTTTTGTGCTTCTTCTAACTTCTTTCTAATTTCAGCTTTTTATGCTCCTTTCAGCTGATTTTTGCAAGTTTAAGCTTTTTCTATTTCATCTGCTGTTTAGATGTTTTATACTAATTTAAACTTTTTCAGCTCATTCCAAATTGTTCGCACTCATTTCAACTTTTTCAGCTTAATTCAGCAAAAAAAATCTGCTCTCTTTACTTCTTTCTTCTAATTTCAGCTTCTTTCTGCCTTTTTAGCTACTTTTTGGCTGTTTTGCTAATTTCAACTTTTTTCAGATAATTTTCTTTTTTTGTGCTCATTTCTGCTTCTTTCAGCAGCAAACGTGTTCTTTGTACTTTCTTCTGCTAATTTAAGCTTGCTCTGCCTTTTTAGCTACTTTTCAGCATTTTTAGCTAATTTCAGTTGTTTTCAGATAAGTTCAAGTTTTCAGATAAGTTCAAGTTTTTCGTGGTAATTTTTGCTACTTTCAGCCTAATCAACTAATTTCTTCTCATTCCAGCTTGCTGTGCTCCTTTTAGCTAGTCTCAGCTTTTTCTGCTATTTCAGCTACTATTAAGCTGTTTTATGCTAACTTTAGCTTTTTCAGCTATTTCCGCATTTTATGTGCTAATTTCAGCAGTTTCAACTTCCTTCTGGTAGTTTTAAGCGTTTTCAGCCAATTTCAGCTTTTTTTCAAGCAAATTTTGTAATTTTTGTGCAAATTTCTGCTTATTTAAACATAATTCAGTAAATATATGTTCTTCTGCTTTCTTCTGCTAATTTAGGCTTGTTCTCCCATTTCGGCACGTTTTAGCTAATTTCAGCTGTTTTTCAGCAAGTTCTGCAACAAGCATTCACACTGCATTTTTCAGTTTTTCTAGTTGAGTTTCATTAAAATATTTCCATTGTTCATGAGATATTTTGCTAACACACGTTGTAACGTTCATAATTCTTAAATAGGGATGGGAACCGAGAACCGGTTCTGTTAGAGAACCGGTTCTTAAAAGTCCAATTCCATGGAATTGTAGGTTGCGTGTCTTAACGATTCAGCTTATCGGTTCTGCTAACACGCTAACCGCCATTTTGAAGAGGGTAGGTGGAGAAATACTTTTTTTAATCCAACAGATTTGACCATTTGAACCGGTTAAGCTCAGAAGAACTGAGTAGAACAGTTGGATTAAAAACATTTCACCAGTTGCCCTCTTCAAAATGGCGGCCATTTTGAAGAGTAAAATTGGCGAAATGAACCCAAAATACATCAAATTAACGACTCACCGTCGAGTGGTCGACACAAAACACAAAATAGAATCCTCCGGCCGTGTTAATTTGGCTTGAAACAGCGGGAAACTCTGCGGATTTATCCAAGTAACCCCAGCACAAACAGCTAGCATAAGCACCGAGTCCTTCTTCTTCTTCTAGGTGGAGTTTAATGGCGGTTGGCAAACAACTTAAGGTGCATTACCGCCACCTACTGAGCTGGAGCGTGGACAGGAGATAAACAGGACAAAAAAAATAAATAAATAAAAATAACCCAACTAAAGTCTACCTAAGAAGTATGTGTCCTACAAGAAAAGTAGAAAGTGAACCACAACGTCACCAACACAACTAAAAGTGACTGCCAAGTTCTAACTGCAAAAGGAAAATGCAGCCAACCAAGGCCTTTCCGGAAACTCTATCCTATATTATTCGTTTATTATTAAAATGGTTTACTATATTTTTTTACCCAAATGAGAATTGATAACAGAATTGATAAGGAATTGAATCGATAAAGGACATCGATAACGGCATTGATATTGATAATTTCTTATCAATTCCCATCCCTATTCTTAAAGGTTGAACTCAAACGTTGTCGGGGTCGAGGTGTTTATGGATGTTCGGTGGTTTTGACCCGTTTGCTGTCCCCGCTCTTCACACGTTCTCCCTCTGGCTTGGTTCTGCAGAGCTTCGGATCCCGGACAACGCCAACGTCTTCTACGCCATGAACTCCACTGCCAACTACGACTTCGTGCTGAAGAAGCGCGGCCCGGCCCGGCCGCTGCGGGCCAAGGCCGTGGCCAGCTCCACGCTGCCCCGCATGAAGCAGAAAGGACTGAAAATCGCCAAAGGGATTTTCTGAGGGAGGGAGATCGCCACTTTCTGCCTCCTGCCCGCCGACGCCCCCTCAGAGGAAACGTCTGGGGACAACCGGACCCGACGTGTTTTGGTCGGGCCGACTCGAGGCCTTCCTGTGGACTCGCAGGACGCAGTGGAGCACTTTAGCACTTAGCTGCAGCCGTCCTGGTTTCAGGACCCTCGGAGTTTCCGTTCGGCTGCGAGCTCAGGAAAACTGGACGACGCCACTCGAGCTCTTTGCCACTCGAGCTCTTCGCCTGGACGCACGTGCGTGACGCCACTCGAGCTCTTCGCCCGCTCTGACGGTTTGTTTCCTCCGTTACGTTTTGTTTACATCAGCCGCTTAGTTCCTTGAACGAGGAGATCTTTGCACCTTCCTTTTTTTTTTTTACGCCCAGACTTTTCTGGCAGCCTTCGTCCTCGTCTCGTCCGATGTCTTGCCCCGCCCCCGAACAAAGAGACAAACGGCGGGGAAGGCAAGCGCACGTGTCCAGACGTCAGAATGTGTTTCCGTTCGGCGCCTCAGCCGACCCGGGTCGAGGTCTCTGAGGCGCCGGCGGAGTTCGCGGAGCTGAAACTTTTCCTCCATGTTCTGAACGCTACAGAAGCACGAGGCGTGGAGGGAACACGCAGCGGGCGCAGCCACAACTTCACACTCTCACCACTGTTTGTTTTTTAACCACTACATGGAGGACGAGGCTCACCGGGACTGAAAACTGACCGGGTGTAAATATGAACTCTCATCTGTTGTTTCTGAATCCAACGAGTGCTTTTTGTTCATAGACTCATCGCGCTAACGCTGTCTTTGTCCATTCGTGCACATCTCTCTGCTCGCGCACGGCGCCGCCGCCACTCGTCTTCAAAACGCACTTCCTCTTCTCGGCCGCCATGTTGGAAGGAAACTGAAACCTGCAAATTAAAACCAGTTTCAGACAAAAAAAACAGACACGAGGTTAAAACAATATCTGCAGTTTTGGGCTGAAAGTCAAAAGATGTGAAGTTATTTTAAACATTTGTAAATAAAAGAAGAATATTAAAATAAAAAATTGTTCTGCCAAACCCACAATGAAAACAGAAAGTTCTGGTCACAACAAGGCAGAAAAATTTAAAACGTTAAAGTTTAACTGTTTTTTGTTGTTGTTGTCATTCCTACTTTTTGTTTGAAGATCTTCCCACTTTAATTTAATAAATAATTTTTATAAATAACTATGATCTAAAAATTGTTAAAGTTCCTCTTTGCAAGGTTCGAAATCAAATAAATAGGAAAGTTGACCCAGAACTACGTTTACAACGAGTTAAATCATTATGTTGACGTAAAGTTCAGAACTACGGGTCTGCGCTCGACGTAAACAAATCTCAGCTGAACCCTCTTCACAGCTCGAGTCACTCGATCTGTGTGGGCGAACAAACATGGCTGATGCGTTTCACCTGTTTCCAGTCACTTCGGCTGTTTCTGCAGCTAAAAAAACAGCCGGTCGTCTGCAAATTTTGCTCACACGTTTTTAATCCAAGGACATGAATTCAGGATAATTTTGTAGTATGGTTTTCTGCATTTCTTCCTCTACTTTTAATCAGAGTTTTCCACTTTTCATGGGAGAAGCTCTGGAAACGTCTGTTTTTAAATTAATAAATACTAAAATTGTGTTTCCACGTTTCCTCCTCCTGTTTTCTGTGAGAATATTTAAAAACTTCTGTAAAAAGTCGAGCTCAGATTTCGGCTCGGAGTTCTTCCAACGTGGCGGCTCATCCTTCCTGTTCGCTTCTCCGACACGTTTGATCTGTGACACGACAGCCGTGCACGATCGCAGCCGAAGAATCAAAATAATCAGGAACTGGGAGGTAAAATGAAGAATTTCAGCTGCAGAACACGAAGGAACTGTTTTTCTGTAAATGAAAAAATCCAACCTGAAAAGCTTTGCTCTGTTTATAATTCTCATATTTTTGATGCGTTTTTCTTTTAAAGGCCTGTTTTCTGCTTAAACTCCACACTGTTTGTTTCTCACCTCACACCAAAGCAGCTTCCACGTTCCACCTAAAGGGGCGAACGTTTCCGGTTAACACACGACTCACGCTTTTCATCCAAGGCGAAGGAAAAGAAGCGCCTGCCGCTTTACATTTTGTGCCAAGCTGTTGCAAAGCATTATGGGAATTGAAGGCATTTCTGGTTCGCCAAAAGCACTGAAGGGTTGGATTTTTTTCCTGACGAGTTTTTCATATCGCTGCACCAAACACTCTGTTGTTGTTGTGCTGGGACCAAGTGTTGCCTTTTGTTTTGTTCATTTGTGTACGTTGTTTATATTTATCTTATCGATCAAATGAATGAAGAGCCCTGATGTTAAAAATAAATTTAAAAAAATCAACGTGCAGAGGCAATATGTTGACGAGCAGCACGTTGTCTGGCTGTTGTGGACGTTGTCGTGAAACCCTTCACTGTTCAACACTGTGACCTTTGACCCCTCCTCGGCTCTTTGTCACGTCGAGCACCGTGAACCAAACTCCCCGTTCAACGCTGCTGCAGTGAGAATCCAACCGTCGCTCAAAAGGCGACTGGCTCGACCCGTCACGTGCCAAATAAATAAGAAAAGCGAGAAAAGCATGAGCAGATTAAACGTCGGCCGTTCACTGAAGAATGAAAACATTTCTGCGTTTACTGGAGGAACACTGATGATGGAAAAACAAAAATCTGGACACAATTTAATGTTGAACCAGAAAACTTTAAGTAAACGTGTTTGTAGATGAAGCTGATGCAGAAACTCAGTTTTTGTTGATTTGGTTGAACCCAATGGGATCACGTTTACAAAAAAATATATATAAAATATAAAAAAATTGCGTCCTTTTTTAAAAACATTTCAGCTCCGAGCACTAATGGTTCGATATATTTCTGCTTTATATTTGGTCTAATTTTTAACAGTTAAAAACCAGGAACCTAAACGTCGACTCCTCATTCAGCAGGACCTTGAATGCATCACGGCACCGTTTGGTCTGAGCAAAAACGATGATGTTTGGATATTTTATTAAAATCAAAGTTCCTGCAGCAGCCGTCCATCCGCTCGTTCTGCTCACGGGTGAAACTTGGCGATGAATTTCTGACCCTGCGAAGTCGATGTGATGAACTGTGTGTGTGTGTCGTCGTGTTACAACTGACCTTTTTGTGATTTAACCCGGTTCTGTGTGAGTTTGAACAAAAAAAAGGCTGCGTTTTACAAGAAGATTAAAAAAATAATAAACAGGAAAGAAGTGTGGTGTGATGTGTATTTTTATTTTTTAACTTTTTGTTTTGTTCCTCTGCTCTGGTGCCATTTTCCAACTAAACAGAAGGATTTCCAACATTTTTCTAACAGCTGTTTCTTTTTTGTTTAACTCCCCTCAACGACAAAACACCCACGTAGAAAGCAAACTGCCCATGGTTGTCTTTGTTTATTTATTGATTTGTATATAGAGATTTTGTTTTCCATTGTACATTGTCCTCCTTTCTTGGTTATAGATTAATATATTCATGTATATACGAATAAACATTAAGTTTGTAGAATTGAAACAAAGACTCTGCCTTTTCAATTTAAGATTGACTGCTCAGTTGATTTACCATGTAAGTATATAGCACATTTTAACAAGTTGGAAAGTTCAAATGTGGTTTAAATCAAATAAAACGCAATAAAACTAATTAAAATACAAATTAAATTACAAAAGTAGCAACAATGCAATAAAAATGTTTAAAAAAAATGTTTGGCTATAGTTTTAAGCATGTTAAAAAAAATTATATAGTTAAGAAAATATAACAGACTTGAATGTCAAATAATGGTCTTGAATGCTTGAATTGTCCTTCAGACAAGAAAAAAGACGGCATTAGTACGGGTATACGGTTTTCAGAAAATATACCTGAAGGAACAAAGCTCAGATGTTTTAGTTCAATTTAATTTCTACTAATCATTAAATGTATAAAATGGTAGAATGTATTTGCTTTCTTGGGTTCGAAGAAAAAAATAGTAAAAAAAGTTTCAGTGTGCAACTTTTTGTCATTTTGTTATTGCAGTTCCACTTTTGTCCACCAGAGAGCAGCACCAACCTGAAGATTGCTTCAACCTAACAACAAATTTGTCCTCGCCGATTCCAGTAAAAGTATCATCTTTCTCATTAGAAATAATCATTTTTAAAATTGTACAATGAAAACTACAATTTAACGGTGTTGAGCCTCATAAATGGTGTCTCGGCAATGCAATATTTTAAATCTGCATCAAGTTTAACAAATAAAGTTCTCTCTCCCCTCAGTCTTTTAGAAAAGTGATATGTTCCAGGCTTCCTCCTCCAGCTGATCTGTATTTGCAGCACACCATGTGGTGGTGGTAGAAGCATCCATATATATATATATATATATATATTCTATGGAAGCATCCACCACACACTCCCCCTCCTCTGAAGGCTCACTGGCACAGCGGGACAAGTAGTCAGCGGTAGCATTCTGCCTGCCAGGGATGTGATGCACCTCAAATTTGTAGGGTTGCATGGCTAGGTACCAGCGGGTTATTCGACCATTGGTGTCTTTCATTCTCTCCAACCATTTTAAAGCCTTATGGTCAGTTTCTAATACAAACTTCCTTCCCAGGAGGTAATAGCGTAGGGAATCCAGAGCCCACTTGATTGCCAGACATTCCTTCTCTATAGTGGAATAACGGGGTTTCTCTGGGGAAAAGTTTACGTCTGATGAAGACGATTGGATGACGATCATTTGGAGAAGCAACACAGCACCCAGACCTTTATCTGATGCATCAGTTTGCAAAACAAACTCCTGCTGGAAGTCAGGGCAGTGAAGCACAGGATCTTCACTTAAGGCCTGCTGAATGTCTCTGAATGCTTCCTTTGCTTCTTCAGACCACCGTAGTATGTTCGGGCCCCGAAGACTAGTCATGTCTGTAAGCAGAGAAGCTCTGGCAGAGTAATTGGGGATAAATCTGTGGTACCAACCAGACATACCTAGGAAAGATTTAAGTTGTTTTCTTGTCTGGGGAAAGGGGCAAGATTGGATGGCTTCAATTTTTTTAATTTGTGGCTTCACCAACCCTCCTCCGATGACAAAGCCCAGGTACTCAGTTACCCTCTTTGCTATGGCTTCACCAATCCTCCTCCGATGACGAAGCCCAGGTACTCAGTTACCCTCTTTGCTATGGCACACTTGGCTGGAGTTAATCCCACTTCTGACACCAACTGTGAGGGACTAGACTTAAATAAGGACAAAGGTGTTCAAAAATCAGCCAAAAATTTAAATTTAATAGGTCAAAAAATGGCTAACAAAGAATCAAATGTCAATGAAAAATTAATCAAAAGATAATAACAAATTTGGGCCCAACTTAAATGAGGTCAACTGAACTCTAACAAAACTGACCTGCTAACAAAGAACAAAGGGCTGCTTAAATAGGGCCGGAGTAACCCAATTCTGCCACATGAGGGAGGCACAACATAATAAAGGGAACAGAAAATACAAATTAGCTAAATACAGCATTTGAAACAAATAAAGCAAAACTCAACTAGCTTAGCACAAACAATAAGTGAATATTAAAGTGTCAAAACTAACTAACTAAAGCCAAGTTTAACAAATAAAGTTCCCTCTCCCCTCAGTCTTTTAGAAAAGTGGTATGTTCCAGGCTTCCTCCTCCAGCTGATCTGCATTTGCAGCACACATGTGGTGGTGGTAGAAGCATCCACCACAGGATTAGACGTGTGGTTTTTGTCCTCGACTGTCCCGTTTAGTCGAGCTGTTAAAGTTCGAC